>NDGM011113170.1:0-10480 GCA_002564305.1 Octomys mimax
GTGCTTCCCTGGCAAGCACAAGGTCCTGAGTTCAATCCCCGGTTCCGCAAAAAAAAAAAAAAAGAAAAAAAGACACCACTAAAAATAGCTTTTTAGTAACCTTCAGAACTTGCTTCATACTAGTTTGCATTTTCATTTGTGGAGCTTTAAATCTAATCTTTGGGAGCAGACTTGATGTTTAGAAGCCCAGTTCACCCAGCGGCTGCCTGCATAGCTGGTGAGAGCTGTGCTGGGGTCAGTGTCCTTCTACACCACTGACCGGTTTGGATTTCTCATGCCCTGTGAGCTGGCTCTGGCAGCCTCCTCCAGAGAAGTTCACAGAGAGATGCTACACTCCCTGGGCATCTGTGGCCCATTGGTGTAGCCTGAGGTTTGGTTTGAACCTAGGGCATTCCCAGCCTTTTTTGTATTTTATTTAGAGATAGGATTTTGGTAAATTGCCGGTGCTTGGCCTCAAATTTGAGTTCCTCATGCTCAGCCTCCCACATTGCTGGGATTATAGATTTACTCTGTCCTACTCAGCTAGCTTAAAGTTTTTGTTCCTTTTTTCTTTTTCCGAGACAGTGTCTCACTGTAGTGCATTTTGGCCTTGAACTCACTGCCATCCTGCCTCAGCCTGCTGAGTGCTGGAATGACAGGCATGTACCATCACGTCTGACTAAGCTCAAGCTATTTATTTATTTAGGCCAGCTCAGCCCTAATGGGGCTGGTGCAGCATGTGGTGCTGGAGATCAAACCGCAGTCCCTGTGCTTTGCCTAAGCAGGCACTTTAGATAGCTGAGCTATCTCAACAGCCCAGCTACAGCTTTTTTAAGGGATAGTACTCATGAATATGTGTTAGTTCAAATATTTGGTTTTATGTTTCTTGTGTTTAAAATCTCATTATTGCCAGGTATGGTGACGGTGCCAGTGAATTCGAGGCCAGCCTCAACTACAGTGAAACCCTGTCTCAAAAAGCCACCACTGGGGCCGGGGAGATGGCTCAGTAGAATAAGCGCTTGACTGGCAAGCACAAGGGCCTGCGTTCAATCCCTGTTTCCACCCCCCGCCCAAAAAAAAAAAGTCACCACTATTGAAGCACCTGCTAAGGAAGACTCAGGGACCAGGGGTTCGATCCCTGGCCTGCCATGCTGGCCCTGCCACTGAGGCGCACTGGGACAGCAGATGAGACTGGGTATGGTAGTACGTGAATGTAATCTCAGCACTTGAGAGACTGAAAAGCAGGAAGGATCACTACAAGTCCGATCTGTGTAAAGAGACCCCATAGACCCTGTACTAAATACATCATCATCATCAAGCCGCCACCACCCAACCACTGTTCTGCCAAAATCCCCAAGATGCTTCATTCTGATCTTGTACCTTAGGTAGCTCTGTACTGTTCTCAAAGATTGCCTCGCCCTTGCGGTTTCTTTTGCCTCTGCGCTTCCTCCAGTCTATGAAAATGTTGTTCCTGGCTCAAAGTACCCAGACCACCTTTGTACCTCTCCACACCTGGAAACTTTCACCAAAGCCCTTTTTTCTTCTCTTTCCCCCTTCCAGTTTCTTGGCGGATCTCATGGACAACTCAGAGCTCATCCGAAACGTGACACTCTGTGGCCACCTCCACCATGGCAAGGTAAGCCCTATGCCCTCCCCTGGGCCTGCTCTCCTGAGCAGAAGTCCTGGTAGAGTGGGGCCTTGGCACCTGAGCCTGTGTCTATGTCAGGGTGCACAGGGAGCAAGTGAGCCTCACCCTCTTAGAAGACTGCGTTTCCTGGGTGTGGTCTGTCCAGAGGAGCCTGTGTCTTTCATTGAAAAAGCACCTTGTGGCTTCCAAGGTGATCTCTGCTGTTCGATCCTCCTCCTTGCTCCCCTTGTCCCACCACTATGGGGTACACTGGGAATGAGGGGAGGGGCACTGTAGATTTGCCTCTGATCATCAGGTCCTCACCAGATCTTTCCTTTCAGACCTGTTTTGTGGATTGCTTAATAGAACAGACCCACCCGGAAATTCGAAAGCGCTATGACCAGGATGTAAGTGGGGCTGGGGTGTGAGAGCAGGCCTGTGGGATGGGGGGTGCTCCTCACCCTTCACTCAGCAAGCGTGGTATCCACGGAATTGGGTTGGTCCTCTGGCCTCTGGTAATAGGCTGTAGGGAAATCATTGAGCTTTCTCAGGAGCATGCAGTGTATGGCCTGAAGGTATTTTTAGATGATCCATTCTGTACCAGGAATCCTTATTCTTCCTCATTTATGATGTGCCTGACTGTTACAGTCTGTTCTTTCCCATCACTGTACTAACAGCATGCTCCATAAATACGATACAACTGGACCTTGTTGTTTTCATTGTGAATTTAAATGCCTGTTAATGAGGCTGACTAGGGTGCTGGGTCTCAGTGCAGTAAGTGTTCCATTTCAGCCAGATGGACTGCCTGACACAGGTGCCTTGAAAGCCAGCACATCCTTGAAAGCACAGCACTTCCAGGAGCTGCTCAGCCCCTACTTGCCCCCTAAAACCCCTACCTGGTTATGGCAGGAGCCTGCTACCTTCAGTCTCTGTCCCTCCTGAGGCAGAAGCCTAGAGCTGGGCAGGGCAGGGCAGATCTGGGCATCTGGAGAGATGTCTGGGATGCTAAGCACGCTAACCATGCTATTTTCCAGCTGTGCTACACAGACATCCTCTTCACTGAGCAGGAGGTGAGTAGCTTCTTAATACTTTGTTTTGTTAGGTAAGCCCCAAGGAAAGTTACGAATGAACATAATTTATAGTGTCTGAAGGGCTTACCATCATCACTGTAGGATATTGAGTTCTTAAGTAACATGGTGGCGTTAGGCTTAACCTGGCCAGTCTACTTTAGCAGTCTCACTTCCCCAAGCTGTGAGTCCCTCATAAACAATAGAGTAAGGAATATCAGGTATTTTTCATCCAGAGGCCACCTTCCCACCCACAGTTCTGCCAACCATCTAGATAATTGTTAATACATTTTTATTTTTAGTTATTTAAAATTTTTATGTACTTGGTACAGAGTCTCACTATGCAGCTTGGACTTGTAGTGACCCTCCTGTTTCGGGCTCCTAGCCCTGGGATTATAGGCGTGCACCACTGTGTCCAGTCTCGGTAGCTAGCTCAGCATGCCCGGGGACCAGGCTAACGCAGCATATGGTGCCAGGGATTGAACCCGGTCCCCGCGCTTGTCTAAGCAGGCGCTTAGTCCACTGAACTAGCTTGCTGGCCCTATTAACACCTTTTTAAACTTCATATACTATACCATTAAATTCAGAATCTATTTAATGGGCCAGCATCAACACTCAGCCTGGTCCAGGTTATGGACATAGCAGAGGATTAGCTTTCAGATAGCCTCAGGTGTGTTCAAGGGCAGTTCTGACGTGTGGCTGTTCAGTATTCGATCTCGGCTGTTTGCTTTCATGTTTGTAGTACATAATGATTACATGTGTGATGCATTGGTACATAATTTATCTTACCAGTGATGGGCAGAGGGCAGCAAAACAAGCAAGGGTCCTTAGCAGAGAAGGGTCCCTCTGCCCCTCTTAAGTTCTGCAGGCTGCTGGGACTAGGGCAGTGCAAAGCTACCTGCAGCTCACTTAGCCGTCGCACCTTCTTAATCCAAGTGTCACACGCTCCCAGATTCAGCCGCCTCTGAGAGAGCCCCATCTGCACCTTTGTGAGCTTTGGGAAGCAGCTAGATACAGACCACACGGCTGCTCCTCTGTTTCTGTGATGCTAGAGGCACACCTGGGCCCTTGTGGATGCTCGCCGGGCACTGTTTTACTTCCCCAGTGCTTCGTTTTCGTTTGTCCTTTTTTATGTACTTGAAGCAAATCTAGACCCACCTCACACACATCCCAATACTGCTGAAGGCATTTGGTCTTGAGGGCTGGCTAGAGGCTTGGGTGGAACCCCCCGCTGTGGGGGAGCTGAGGGTGGAGACGCACCTGCGTGCAGCCTGAGCAAGGAGCAAGCCTTTGACGGAGATGGCTGCCTGCCTTTCAGAGAGGCGTGGGCATCAAGAGCACGCCTGTGACGGTGGTCTTGCCGGACACTAAGGGGAAGTCGTACCTCTTCAACATCATGGACACTCCAGGTGGGCCACCCCTGCCCTCTGCCAGGCGCTGGTGTTCTCTGTGGGGAGGCACACAAGCAGGTCGCCCCCTCTCTCCACGCCAAGGAGAGGCTTCTGTGAAGGGTCCCAGGGCTTCTTTGGCTCCACATCCCTGTTGGTGCTTCCTGGAGGCCTCCCCTTGGCAGCATGTGTGCCTCCCCACCAGCACCCAAAGCCCAGGCTGCCTCTGTCTCCACCACCTGGGGGGTTGCTCTTGCTGCCCAGGGCAAAGCTTATGAGTTCAAGAGTGGCACAGGAGGTGGAAAGAGAGTAGAGCTTTGCCGTGCCCCATCACCTTGTACCCCACTGCCCAGCTGGCAGCTCACTCAGCCTTGCCTTCAGGGCACGTGAACTTCTCTGACGAGGTCACTGCTGGCCTGCGCATCTCCGACGGCGTGGTCCTATTCATCGATGCTGCAGAAGGGGTGAGTGCACTTGTGCCCATGCTCGCCTGTGGTGCTCCTCACATGGCCATGGCATGATCTTGGAGCAGGACACGGGTGTTTGTGGGGCGCCAGCCCGGGACCCATGGTGGCCCAGGAAGCCCCAGCAGAGAGAGAGGAGGTGCTCTAGTTGTATGAGTGGGCGCTGATAGTTCCTGGGCTTCCTGAGAGACTGGAATGAAAATGCTGGAGTGTCTCCCTAGCCCACCCTGGTTGTATCCTCCCTGGCACAAGCCAGCAGAGGGAGCCAGAGTCCTCTTAAGTGAGCTAGGACGTTTCACTTAATGAAATGTGTGACCAGTTCAAGGATCTCTTCCTCATTTGCTTTTACACACACACCTGTGTATATCTCTCCTTTGATCCATTTAAGAGGAAAATCTTTGAGAATTTATTTTGTGAGGATATAGTGCAGTTGCCAGGCTCTGGAAGGTTCCCATGGTATGGCATTGTGGGATATTTAAGTCTCCCTGGTCACCCCAGGTAATGCGTGGTGTGCAAGACTCATGTGCTGAGGGGCTTTGCTTTGGAACTACTCCTAGCCTTTCTTGGTCTCTTGGAGGCTGGCGGTTTTGGAAGCGTGCTCTTGCAGTGTGAATTGTTGTCTCCTGATTAGCTTCCAGCTGTTTTCTCAAGCGTGCTGCTTAGCCCTGTCAGGAAACAGGACAGCTGCCTGCCCTGTAGTTGATGACATCAGCTTTGTTCACTTAGCCAGTTAACGTGTGGGCTGGTGACTTCGCCTATTTAACAAGCTTTACCTATAATTTACCTAGAGTTTTAACTACCCTTTGATGGTTTGTGGGTGTTGTATCTTTTTTTTTTTTTTTTTTTGGTACTGGGGATCGAACTCAGGACCTTGCACTTGCCAGGCAGGTGCTTATGCCACTGAACTGTATCCCCAGCCCTTTATCTATGATTTACCTTTTTTTTATGGTACGTAGATTTCATCCAAGTGATGGTACTTAGGATGTGCTGAACTACATGTGTCTCTTGCCCTTTCTTTATATTTTTATCTTGAGATAGGGTCTCATTGAGTTGCCCAGGCTCTTGCCTCAGCCTCCCTCAGTGCTGGGATGCAGGAGAGAGCCATTACATCCAGCTACTTGTTTATTTCTTCTGCATTTTCTGCTTGGAAGGCTGTTGCTCACTGGCTTATGGCCAGCGGGGCACATTCAGGGGGTTGAAGCCCACTGATGCCCGTGTACTGCAGTGTTCAGAGGCTGGCTTGGCTGCCATCCTGTGACCTGGCCTCTCACACTCTGTATCTGTCCCTTACTGGGGGCACTTTTAGACTTCCTAGCAAGCATAGAGAATGTTCTCCTCTTGTGCTGTCCTTGCCCCAGTGCTGAAGTTAGGTGCTCCATCGGGTACTCTCTTCTCCAGGCAGGGCCTAGTGTCAGAAGCAGACATCTGGGTCATGAGCCCAGTGTAGCGCATGCCTGTCATCCAGCCTCTGGGAGGCTGCAGCAGGAGTGGAAGTTTGAACCCAGTTTGGGTAGTTCAGTGATGTGGAGCTGAGCATGGAGGCCAAACTCAGTCCCCAGTTCTGTAAAAGGAGAAAGTGGTCTGGATGTGCTCTTCACTGCCAGATGCTGCAGACCCCGGCCAGCTCAGCGGAAGCCCCTCCCACTTGCCCACAAGCATTTCTGCATGGTGTGTAGGAGTCGCTTGCTCAGGCTGGGCTGCGGCTTAGTGTTGAGTGTTTTCCAGTGTGTGCAAGACCCCAGGTTCCATCCCCAGCCCTGCAGCTGAAAGGAATTTGTTCACACAAGTCCTGACTCCCAGTGCCATAGCCTCTGGGTTCCGCTGTAGTGCAGAGCAGTCCAGCCGAGGCTCCCCAGGGCCCCCCACCGCGCAAGGCACTTGTGTGCCCTCCCCAAAACCACCAGCCCACCATGTCCCACCTCTGAGCTCCCACCTCCAGGTGATGCTGAACACTGAGCGGCTGATCAAGCATGCGGTGCAGGAGAGGCTGTCAGTCACTGTGTGCATCAACAAGATTGACCGGCTCATCCTGGAGCTGAAGCTGCCACCCACTGATGCCTACTACAAGCTGCGACACATTGTGGATGAGGTCAACGGGCTAATAAGGTGGGGTTGGGGCACTATCTCCAGACACTGGCATTAGGAGTGCTAACTTGACCTGAGTGCCTGGGGTGGCACTGCTGTTTCCTGATGTGTGCGCAGCACACCATGGGTCTCTGCAGGTCATCACTGCAGCTGGGGAGATACCTCAGCAGTCTAAGCGCCTGAGTGGCAAACCCAAGTGCTGGGCCCAAAACCGGGCGTGGTGGCACACACCTGTACTCCCAGCTCTGAGGAGGCAGATATAGGAGGATCACTATCAGTCTGAACTGTGTAGTGAGACCCTCTATCAAATAAATTTTGTTAAAGTGCTAAGACCATGAATTCAATCTGCAGTAGCACAAAATAAAGTAAAATGATGAAAAGAAGCACTTTTTTCTTTTTTCTTGAGGTGCTGAGGAAGGAACCTAGGGCCTTGCTTGCACATGCTAGGCAAGCACTCCAGCACTGAGCAACAGCCTGCCCCTGAAACCAGCATTAAGAGAGTTGGAAGCAGTTGCTTCTGGCAGTGTAGCTTTGGGTTGGGCTGCAAGGGGGTGGGGAACAGTTCTGTATTAGCCAACACATCTATTCTAGGGTAGTGGTTCTGCGAGGTAGCGTAAAGGCTGGAGTTGCAGCCCTGGCCCTGCATATGGCTAATTTTCTTACAAGTGTTAGTGAACTGAAGATGTTGGTGACTTCTGAGAGCCCTCCAGGATCAAAGGTTACCGGCTGGGGTGTTGGGGTGTTGCGTAGTTCAGAGTGCTTGCCCAGCACGGCTTAGGTTCACTCCACTTCTTGGGCAAAAGATGAAGAGTTAAAGCTTTGCCAGCCATGGTGGCACATGTGTCTACTCTCAGCATATTGGGAGGTTGAGGCAGGAGGATAAATGAGCCTAGGCAAGTGAGCAGCTTAACAAGACCTCGTCCTGATGGATCTAGACTGCTGAGAAACTCATGGGCGCTGGCCGCAAACAGACACACACACGCTCCATGCAAGCAAAGCGAGGGCTCCAGCAAAAAGCTGCTGCGCTGCCTTTGCTCTTTTCTTTTTATGTATATTGAGTCTCAGCCTTTAGGTTACTTTTGGATCACAAAACAAGCTCTTACTGTGTGTGCCTAAGATTTTGAGAACCTGTTAGGCATCGAGGAGCAAGGACACAACAGGAGGGCCTTGAGTTTTAGGCGCTCTTGTCTATTTCCTCTGCTGTGGCAGTCCTGTTTTTATTCCGTGTCCCACATGCCTTGCAGGTCATTCTGTACATCTCTAACTCATTATCCCAACACTGGGCCTATTGTCTCAGTACCTGGAGGCTCAAGCAGGAGGATCCCCTTGGGACTCGCCACTGCCCAGGACATCCTGGGCTGTGTAGGGAGGTTCTGACCTTAAAAAAAAATCAGAAAATTAAAAAGGGCTAGAGATGTAGTTCAGTGTGGAAGCCCTGCATTAATGTCCTGTACTCAAGGAGAAAGAGTAGGCACAGTAGAATATATTCATACGGTTACTCGGAAGGCTGAGGCAGGAGGATTTCTTCAGCCCAAGTGTTCAATGTGTTTTTTTTCTATGCTAGGAATCACACCTGGGGCCTTAGGCCTTCTAAGTACTCTGTCACAGTACTTAGAAGTACTTATCACATCCCCACTCCCATGGGCCAAGGAGTTTGAGCTTAGCCTGGGGAATACTATAAGACCTTGTCACAAAAAATAATGTAAACGTTTGGGCTTATGGGTAAGGGTTACAGCGTTTGTCTGACCTGTGCAAGGCCCTTGGTTTTATAGCCAGCACCGCAAAATATAAGTAAATGAAGTTTTAACGTGAACTTGTAAAGCAGAGGTGTGCCTCCCCATAAGGGCACATAGGCAGCAGAAGTAGAGAGCAGAGTTGCTGGTTGTCTGTTGCCTCCATGACGCCTTGGGTCACATCCATCCTGCCTCGTCGTGGGCCTTTGTCTCTTGCCATCCCAGGGGTGCCTTTCGGAGCTGTACAGGCGCCCCAGCCCCAAGCAGTCCTGTCTCAACTGGCCTGGTTCAGCCTTGCTCTCTTGCAGCATGTACTCCACTGATGAGAACCTCACGCTCTCTCCGCTGCTGGGCAACGTCTGCTTCTCCAGCTCCCAGTACAGCATCTGCTTCACACTGGGCTCCTTCGCCAAGATCTACGCAGACACCTTCGGTAAGCCGCCTCCCTGCGTCTCGGTGGCTGCTGTTCCCTTGGGCTGAGGGCCCTAGATGCTTTCTCCAGGCTGAGCAAATACAGTGGAAGCAATGGAAGAGGGGGCCTGAGTTACAAACCAAGGGTCTCCTGTAGTGAGAGAGGTGGGTGTGGGCTAGAAGGCCATGTCCCAGGGCTGCTGAGGGGGAGCCACAGTCCCTCCCTGTCCTGCTGCCAGGGATGATAGGCAGGCAGGCCTCCTCCCCAGGCCTGCATTGACCCCCACACCTCTCATGGTCTCCTCCAGCCTGACAGGGACTATCTTGGTGCTTCTGTGTGTCTATGCTATGATAGCCCCATCGTGGGCACTGAGGGGATGGTCCTGCTGCTGAGCTTGCATTGCATAAGTATTGTCCACTCTCAGATGGACACTTTTGTTGCTATGACATAAGAGACATGTGAAACTTGGTCCTCAGCCGAGCGTGATGGCACGCACCTGTAGTGCATTCTAGCTGTTTAGGACACTGAGGCAGGGGACCATAAGACCAAGGCCAACCTGGGTACTTAGTGGGACCCTGTTTCCTAGGCATGGAGCTCAGCCCCCTCCATTTAGTCCCCAGAGCAGAAGTGAAGGAAGGCTGGTGGTGAGCAGTGGCTGCACGTGGCCTGCGCACAGCTGTGGAAACTTGGGCGTTTTCTGGGCCTGTACCCTTTGGCATTGTGACACAGAAATGGCCCTGTGCTGTGGGGGCACTGTCAGTGTATGAAGGAACTGGTATCTCCTCTTGAAAAGCCATGTCAGCACTGCAGGTCAGGTCAGAAGTCATGGACTTGTCCTCAGCGCGGGAGCCAGACTCCAGGGCCCATGTACTGTGCTGCCGCCGCTGGCTCATGCTAGGTCCTGCAGCCAAGCTTTCTGGCTCCCAGGGCCTCTGCCCTGGGTACTCAGAATCCCTCAGCCATTGCAGAGTCTGCAGGGCAGGCAGTGGAGAGGAAGCAGATGCTGTGGCCCCTGGAGAATCACTCGGCAAGAATGGGCAGTAGGGTTAGGGCCTGGGACACGGCTGCAGGTGCCTGGGGCTGCTGGAGTCAGGCATGTCCCGCCACTGTCACAGACTGTTCCAGAGGCCCATGCAGAGCGGCCACTGCCAGCCGCAGGGCTGCAAATGTGGGATGGTGCTGCCTGTGGGGCTGAGGCGCAGGCAAAGCCGGCATGTGTGCACACTCAGCAGTCAGGAGGCCAGAGACACACTAGGCCTGGAGTCCAGGAGCTCAGGCCTACAAGGGCAGGGCGCATTATATGGCAGTCAAGGCACAGGAGACACCATGCTTTCAAGGGGTGGGAGGTTCAGGCTAATGAGGTGGGAGGGGAGGACATAGCTTGGGCTAAGTAGGGAGGAGGCGGCTGTGGAGTGGGGGGTGAAAGTACAGAGGTGATTTGGCACTGAGAAAGGGTACGTGTGCACTGGGGCCACCTCGGGAGGCACGCCGATGTCGGGTGTCCGGAGTAAGTGTCTGGGAGCAGTGCTCTGTGGTCTGGTTCAGGAGCTGTGGCTTGGAAGAGCCTCAGTTTTAAGCCTCAGCTGTGGCCAGTGGCATGAGCGCCTTCCTGGAAATCGTAAGGTCCTGAGTTCCATCCCTGGTTAAAAAAAAAAAAGCCTTGGGCCGGAGAGATGGCTCAGTAGAATAAGTGCTTGCCTGGCAAGTGCAAGAGCCTGAGTTCAA
>NDGM011113171.1:0-15584 GCA_002564305.1 Octomys mimax
AAAAAAAAAAAAAAAATCAAATTCAAACCAGTTACTGCGTTTTGTGATACCATTTTTTTAAATTCACTTTGAAAAATTATTTTAAATTCAAAACTTTTAGTTTGGCTTTTTCTTTAAATCCAAAGGAGGAGCTATTGGAGGCTGAGGCAGGAAAATTGTTAATAGTTTCAAGGCCAGCCTGGCTACTTAGTTCAAATGGATTACATAGACTCTTTCTCTAGAATTAAATAATGTCTTTTTTTTTTTTTTCCTTAAGTGCTGAAAAGCAGACCTGGTGCCTCATGCATGCTAGGCAAGTGCCTAACCACTGAGCTACCCAAACCTTGCAGAATCTTTTCAGATTATTTCCACAACACAGTTGAAAGACCAACGGTGGTTTAGATTATGTTTTCAGCACATATTTCAGCTAAAATAACATCTGACTATGTGATTAATGTTTTCCTTGAAGCGTTTACAGAAGTTTTATAGATCTTTCAAAACAATATAAAAGGATAATAAGGTTGACAAGACACCTATGTAGGCCTCACATTGGAACGATGTGTGTAAGGTGTGTAAGGAGACAGAGTTTTTGTAATGGCAGGTGTGTCCCGTCAGGTGTTTGTGGAGTGTTATTTTCCTCTTTCATGGGAGACGAGGCTTTATTTACTGTTGAATGTATTGTGTAGTTATGGCACGGAAATGGAAAAATTGAACAGTTATCTTTTGTTGGACATTTAGTTGCAGTTGCAGTTTTTTAAATACAATAACCAAGAGCAAGTGCCTTGTAAAAACAGATTTTGTGAAGAAAAAAGAGATGGAATTCCAACCAAATCATGAAGGAAATGGTGCTAAGGGCAGGAAATTTGGGAAATATTTTCAAATGCTAGGAAGATTATAGATTCTGAGCAGTACTAAGCATTGGTTCAAGCTATAATTTAAGTAGAACGTTGTGGGGTGCATACTGTAAACCCAGCATTCTGGAAAGCTGAGGCAAGAAGAGTATTAAGAGTAAGCCGAGGTTGGACAATGTAGTGATTTAGTGAGACCCTGCCTCAAAAAAGGGTGTGCAAGCAGGAATACAATGCAGTATACAGGCTCTGGGTTCAAACCGTAGTTTTGCAGGGATAAAAAAAGTATGCAAAAAGATTGAAGTGAACCTGGAATATTTAGACTTGCACTCTCCAACAACCTTGTGTGCCCCTGTTATGGTTTGTGTATAGGTGTCCCCCCCAAAGCCTCTTGCAGTCATGGGGTGGCTTCTGGAGTTTGCAATTGATTACTGTGGGTGTGGATGCTGCACCTGCCCTGGGGCAGGTAATTTGCATTACAATGTAAGGTGGGAAGAGAGGCCAGCTGCTTGAGCTGCTGCCACCTCTCCTTTTGTGCTCTTGCTCTTTGCAGCCACCATGAAGGTTGCTCTCTGCCATGTGCCACTCTGCCTTAAAGCCAGCTGAGTATGAACTAAAACCTCCAGTAACTTTGAGCTAAATAAACCTTTCCTTCCTTCATTGTGAATGTCAGGTATTTGTCCTAGCAACGAGAGAAGAGTAACTAAGACAGCCCCATAAATCTTGGATCCCTTTCTTGCCTTGAGTATAGCAATTAACACTTGTTTCTTACTTTGGGACCACTGTATCGTGACTACTAGACAAGTGCTTCTCAAATTAAATGTGCATATGAAATGGGGTTAAAATGTGTGCCATAGGTGTTGGTTGAGTCTTCAATCTCCCTTCTACAGGATCTACAGTTATGTATTTAACAGGTAGAAGGCCCTTATTTTCTATTTTAGTTACCATTATTCTCTTCTGCCTTCAACAACAAGAAAGACTCGAATAGTGATTTAATGATCTGCTGCTTCATGTTGGTTGACCAGTAGCTTTGCAAAGATGCATGGGGAAAGTTTTTAACATTCAGCCCATGTAAATCTATCTTGATAGGGTTCAATCCATGGCACCACATGCCGCGCCAGCCCTGCCCTCGGGCACGCAGAGCCAGCCGTGGTGTCTGGGTGTGGGGGTGCACACCTGTAATCTCAGCACTGGGGAGGCTGAAAACAGGGAGATCACTAGGAGTCCAAGCTGTGTAGTGAGAGCCTGTACCAAATACATTAAAAGAAAAAAAAAATCAGATTTGTAAATCTACCTTGATAGGTATAGAATTCTTGGCTGAAAATATTCTTCTCAGAATTTGGAAGATACTTCTTCCATTTTTCTCTGCTTTTTAGTGTATTTGGGAGGGATTCATTGATATTTTCTATTTTATGTCACCTGTCTTTCCTCTAATATTTTATGCTCTCTAGTTCTCGTCCTGAGATTTCATGATGATTGTCAGCCTTTTGCCTTATCCTGGAGACTTGCATCTGAAAGTTCTGAGAAAAGTCTTTTCTACGAAGTTTTTGATGCTTTCCTCCCCTCCCTTCTTTCACCCTCCCTTTTAGTGGGTCTTCTATTGTCTAGATGTCATAGTACTCTCTACGAGAGAGTACTTTAACTTTCTCTTCACATTGACTATATTGTGTCTACAAAACAGAGTTGTGTGATGGTGCTTGTATGTGGTCATAGCTACTCAGGAGGCTGAAGCAGGAAGATCATAAATTTGAGGCCAGACTAAGTAACATAGCAAAATTCTGTCTCGAACCTCTCCTTGTTTCTCTTTCCATTTTGAGATCATTTTTGGGTTACCAGCTTCGAAAGTCCTCAGACACTTGTATCTGTTGTTAGAATGAGAAGGATTTTTTGTTTGTTAAGACAAGCTCTTGCTAATTTGTCCAGACTGGCCTTAAATTCATACACTCAGAGCTGAATTTTAGGTGTGTGCCCCATGACCAGCCAGCCTAGTCTTTTAATTTTTGTTTCACTTCAAAGCATATCCTCCTTTTGCTTCTCATTCTGATTAAGGCTTTACTTCCATAGCCAATCACTTGGAAACTTCATTTTCAAACACTCAATTTTCATGTATTCTCCTTGTCTTTGACTCAGTGAACAAACACCTGGCCTTTCTTCCACCCAACTGCTAAGTGATGGACACTATTAAAGAAAAAAGTATTGTACAAAAATTGCAAGAATTGGAGCCACTTTCAACTCACTGTTTCACCTCAGTTGCACCATGATTTATTTTCTTCAAAGCCAGTACATCCCTCCCAGATGGAGCCTATAGAAAATACATGACTGTATGTCAAAATATCACTTCAGGGGCTGGTAAGATAGCTCAGAGGTCTAAAGCGCCTACTTAGGCAAGCTTAGGCAAGTGCAGGGACCACAGTTTGATCCCCAGCACCACATACCACACCAGCCCCATGTGGTGGGCTGAGCCGGTCACAAAAAAAATCACTTCATCCTCTGTACTCCCCTCACTCTCAGCAGATACTAGCTCTTCTACTTCAGTAAGTGAAAACGATATTGGTGCCTCTCTCGGGTCCTTTAAGAATGAGGTTTTCTCCTTTTTAAGGCCAACCATTCAGTCTGAGATTTGGAGCAGGATAGTTGGTTGATGTTCAGCTTTGCAACTTACCAATTAGGTAACCTTAGACAAATCTGTTCGATTTCTTTGAGCCTATTTTCTTACCCTAAAATGTTGATACTATATGTTTCAATGAATTGTGAGAAATTAATGTGTTTTCTATGTTGTGTAAGGAAAATAATGCTATTGTTTTCATCTGCCCAGTCTCTCCATCAGACATCCTGTTATACCATCAACTTCTTCCCTAATTGTCTTCAACTTTGCAACCTAAAAGTGCCAGCATCTTTTCTATTGTACTATATTCTGTGTCCCTCGGTATTCTAACTTCAGCTCCCATTGAACCATTCAAATATTTTTTCCCAAAGACCACAAAGGTTCTCTGTTTTATGTTGATTTGACAGCTATAAAGTAACTGTTGTACTCAAGAGAACCAAACCAAATCAAACCTTGGCCTCCAGCTCGGAACTGGTGATACAAGGCTGTGGACAGGTGCACATGATCCTGCCATGTGGAGTCTGCAGTCATGTGGCGAGAGAAGGAAATAGAACACATGAATCATGGATTGCAGAAAGAGTGAGTATGAAGGACACAGGGAAGTCCCCAGGATGACACATGGCAGGCTGTAGAGAAAGAAGAGCACAGATTAGTCAAGAGGTGTAAGAAAGGGGAGGTGACTGTATTGGTGAGGGTATCACAGAGGGTGGCAGGGAAAGGGAGACAGCACTGATGTGGAATTGAGAGCGAAAGAATCACATCTGAGGAAAGATATGAAAAATGAAAAATAAGGAAGTTGGAAAATTAAATCAGTTCAGAATAGCCTTGTGAAGTGATTTGTGTGTTGTCTTTGAGTATATGAAGTCACATGCTTTCTGTGGGCTTTCAGAGATTCAGTCTGGGAGAGGCTTAGGTAAACCAGCTCCCTTGGAGCTTTTCATTTCTGAAAGTGCATGATGGGTCTCCAGTGATATTAGAACTTTTATCAAGGGAGACTGTCCCCAGGCTACTATGTAAAGGAACTGTCTGACCCAGGACGTGTAGCTGTGAAAAATTGAAGGCTATTTTGCTTCCAGGCAGCAGAGGGCAGCCTTGCCCTCCTTTTTCAGATTGATATTATGTCAGACAATGTTGAGTTAAATTAATTAAAATAAACTTGGTGTTAGCTTGTGCTCTGAGAGTAGCTTTTCCCTTTTCCACCATGACTCACTGCAGACTAATCTCTATTATGACAGAAAAATTGTTCAAATGAGTGACCATTGTTGCTAAAACAAATGCATGGAAATATCTTCCTTCCTGGGTCAATCGCTGAGGAAGGGTAATAGAATCCAACAGCACCATTTGATCATGTTCTGTCTTACAGCAGTGCCTCGTACAGCTCATAACCAATAATGCCAACTACAAGACAAGATGGCGTCTGCCCCTCGAGCCTCAGTTATAGTGAAGAAGGGAAGTGAGAAGTAGACAGGGCACAGGCCTCAGGACAGTGGAGAGGCTTCTGGCTTCCAAGTAGGGAAGTGTGAATTCTCACGAGGAAGAAATACCAGTGCCCAGATGACACAAGGAACAAAGTTTTACCAGGACATGGGGGAGAGGTGTTAAGAGAAGGACCAACCAAGGGAAAAGAGCCTGAGAAAAGTGTTCTGTCTCCTGAGGTGGTCCAGCAGAGATGCGTGCTAGGTGGCCATGGACCGCTAGTCTTAGCACGTGTTGTCAGGATCCTCCCATGGGAGCCTGGAGTACTGGCTGAGGTGAAAATGCAGGAACCTCCTGAATGAGAAGAGTCTGTGAGAGCAGGCCTAGCAGTCTCCACGGAACAAGCTGCACATGTTCTTATTCGGCTTATCCAGTTTGGAGAATCATTGTTTTCAGGGTCCCTGTAGTGAGAGGGTGATTGAATGGAAGAAGAACCCCAGGTTCCCACTAATACTGTCATGATAGGGTAGGGGCAGGGAGGACTGTATTCATATTAGGAGCATATTTGTTGTATTCATTATTACAAAGTGAGGAAAACCAGAAAATACAAAGAAGGAATGAGAGGCATACTTTTTCAGCCTTGTTAAATGCTATTATGCTTTCTTATGTATCCATCTATACTCGCAAACTTACAAATAAGTTTCTGATATGTAGTTTCATCTGAGTTTTCACTTTTAATTTCTATCCCAAACATCATTTTAACAACTGCAGAATAGCTTAATAAGTATAGCATGGTAAATTTTATCAAAATCTCACATTTGTGCATTCAGCTTTCCAGACTTCTAAGATTATACAGAAGGATTGTTAAAATCAGTTTGTCTTCCAGTTTGGGTTGTTGTTGAACAGATTCCTTTTATAGCCTAACCCCCATGCCCCAAGCTACCGTATAATAACAGTGGCTGTATTTCTCTCCATACCATTGTATAGTTATAATACACAGCCATCTTGCATTTATATGGCATTTATAAATATATTTTAAGTGAACATGTAGACATTTGTTTGAATTTCTCTGTATTTTAATTTTTTTTTCTTGCCTAACTGTACAATGGCCGGACTTTCAGAGCAATGAGTATAAATCCTACTCTTTTCTTTTAGTGCGTGTGTGTGTGTGTGTGTGCACGCATACACACTTCAGGGGAGTCAAACTAGGGGTTGAATTTATATTATTTATATATATTATTTATTAAGAAGTAGCACTGAGCTACTTCTTAAATGACACAAAAGAATGTACACAGTTCATGTGCATGTTCCAACTCCCCATGATTAATCCTTATGTACTGCGAACATATGCTAATAATTTTTAATTAATTATTTTATTTATTAATTTATTTATATTTATGTATTTATTTATTTTGCGGTACCAGGGATTGAACTCAGGACCTTGTGCTTGCCAGGCAAGTGCTTATTATTTTTTAAAAATATATTTTAAATTATTTTAAGATTACCACATGGTAAATAAAATTTGCTTTTCCTTGTAAAGTTGTATACAGGAGACAGAACAACAGAAAAATAACTGGTTGGTTAACTTTGGGTTATCCCAAATTAATGTTCTGTGTACAGAAAATGCAGAGGGAATTTCATTATGTCAAATAAAACTGGCCGATTTGAGAAATTTGGCTGTTTTCTCTGTAATACTGATCTTTCAGCTGAATGGTGAAGAACTTTAGCATGGCTGACTTTGCTCTGAATTTTGGCCTCATCTTTTGGGGAGCTAGTTGAGGTGTGTAGTCCAAAATGATGGCTTTCTGTCATTTTCATGAAATACTGCCAGTTAGAAGACAAGAGGTAGGCGACATGTGGTTGTACCTGCAGTTTGCTGCCTCGTGTGATGAGTTTTCTGGCGGGGAGCTGCAGAAGTAGTGCCACACTGGGTCTCTATCTTTTGTGGCTGGCTGGGTCCCAGAGCAAGGAACGCTGTCTGCTCGCTGGCGTCATCTCGGAAGCACCCTTCCATCCAGTTACCCTGTGCGTCTGCTCCTCCTGTTCAACCTCATCAGCTCGCTGTACCTTGACTCCATGTGCCCGGAAAAGAAGCCTCTCCATATTTTCCACAGTGGTCAGAAAATATGTCACAAAAGTATTGGAGATACATGGTGTTATTGTTACAGCAACTTCCTGGATGGAAATGCATTATTAAAATGGAAACATTTCCAAAAGAGGACCCCAAGAGCCCTGTTGCTAGGAGAACTTACAGGCACATTTTAATGTGTTCACTTTAGGTAAATGAAGAGTATCATGGGATCAGTGGTTCGGAACACTGCAGATGAGAACAGGACTCTGTAAGGGGAACTGTGGAAACCCTATAAGAGGGCTAAGACTTAGTGAATGGTTCTCCTTTCTCCCCTTCCTGTAGGTGGCAACAAGATACATACATCCAGCCAGTCCTCTGTGGATCCAAACAAGGATTGAAATTCCAGAAAAGGAAAATGTATCTGACATTTTATCCCTGTTATGATTCTCTAAACAGAACAGTAATTGAATACATAGCATCTACTAGGTAGTTTAAATAGTCTGGAGCTGATTTAAATCACACACGAGAATGTACATAGCTCATATGCAAATGCTACATCATTTTATAGGAAACCTGAGCATCCTTGGAGTTAGACAACTGCAGGGACCCTGGACTCTGTTCCCCAAAGATAGCAAGAGATGACTGCTCTGTGTGTGTGTGTGTGTGTGTGTGTGTGTGTGTGTGTGTGTGTTTGAGACAGAGAGAGAGAGAGGTGGGGAGAGATGGAGAGGGAGAGACAGAATGGCAAGGGAATGCCACTTGTTCCCTCTATCACTGAAACAGCTGTGCAGAAGAACAGCTGTACACCTGTGATGACTTGGAATTAGAAGGGGCTGGATGCCCCTTCTCTGCAGAGAACAATGAAATCCCTCCCCTCAGGGCAGAGCTGCAGACTCTCACGGCAAAACACAGAACACGGACTACATGCTTCCTGAGCCAGCTGCCTCACAAGAGAGCGAGGGAAGGGATGTGGGGCATGGACAGATCCTTGTCCCGCTTTGTCAGTTACACAAGTTGTCTTTGTAGAGCCCTCTAGTGAGGGAGAAGGGACTGACTGGTGACGTAGGCCGGCTGAATGAGCAGAATCCTGAGGAGCAGGGAATTCATAGTTCTTCCAGGCCATCCTTTGAAATCTCATTTCTGTCTAAAGTTGCCTGTGCCAGGACAAAGGCCCATGTGAGTGCTGTGCCCGTAAACGTCAGACATCAGTGCTTTGTCCCAGGTCTTGTATTTGTATAGTACAACTGAAAGTACTTAGAATCTTCTTCCCTAGCTGCTGCTGGCTAAAGCTTCTCATGTTTGGAATTCCAAGACTGCGTAATCAGCTGCATAAACCGAGGTCTTTGTGTAATCTGTGATGAATACATTCATACATGGACAAGTTTTGCGTCTGCTCATATAGAAGCAAATACCACTTGCATGGGGAGTCTCTTTCTGGCTTGACCCTGTGTAGTATCATCTCTATGCAGGCAGAAGGGTGACCACTGAGGCAGAAGGCCACAGCTCCCAGGTCCCGCTTTTTCCCAAGTAGAGGTGATCAGATTCTCCCCACTCCCTGGCCTTCAATTGTCTTTCCCATACAAATGAGGAATTCAACTATGGTAGCTCCGTTCTGCTCGAGCACTGGTTTCATCTTAAATATCCAAAAGTAATACTTTTGCTAGTGATATGCATATGTTAAAATAAACAAATGGAAAACCTCAGCAAACTGGGTTGAAGGACTAAAGCTCAGTAGGTGGCAGAACAGAAAACTGGTTTTGTCAAGTTCTTAGCATTTAAGGGTGAACTCCAGACAGTTCTGAAGGGAAAGGGCATTCTTAAGGGCCACTAAGAGTTCATGGCATCTCTAGAAGGTACTTGGAGTCAGACTGGGAAGCTACGCAAATAAGACTAGGCCCCAGACGGCGGAGCCAGACCCTTAGCTCCTATCTGATAGGTTCTGGCCCAAGCACAGACTGCGAAATTATCACAGCCCTGATCCAACATGCCTGAATCCCCAAAACAACAGCTTATCTTCCCAATGACCACTTCCTTCTCCTTCCCCATTCCAGTCCTGGATACGACTTCCTTATGTCTTTCCCACCCACACTAGGGAGCCCCCAGTCAGCTCCTTGGGTGTCACTGAACCTGCCCTTCAATCTCCACCCCTAGTGAAAGCCCATAAAGTCTCAGGCTCCCTGTCCCAGGTCAGAGGATCTGCTCATCTCCCTGCCCTCAGTCCTCTCCATGTCTTCAGAGTTAATAAAGGCTTCCCCCGCTCCTTGTTTCTGCTTCTCTGCTGTACTGCCACCACCGCCATTGCTGCTGCTTATAATATTTCTATCTAATTCAGCTGCCTACCATGGGGGGTGGGGATGTTCCAAATGAAGGAACAGAACCTGAAAAGCACAGAGTGACCAAAAAGCATGACAAGTGTTCATGGCCACTTTCCTTTTTTTGGTTTAGGTTTTTGTTTTGTGGCTGGCTCACCATATGGTGCCAGGGATCAAACTGTGGTCCCCATGCTTTTGCCTAAGCTTGCCTAAGCAGGTACTTTAGTCCACTGTGATATCTCACCAGCACCATGACCACTTTCATTGCATTGTCCTATAGGAAGAAATCCAGGAGACTTAAATTGAATGCATCATTTAATGCCTTTGATTTGGATGTTTGTGGCCTGGCATCATGATGCCAGAGTCACCCCACACTAATCAGCCATCAAAGCTTTCATAATAAATACTTCCCAAAAATTCAAATGTTTTGAAGTGAAGATTATTATTCAGGTCTAGGGGCTGGGGAGATAGTTCAGTGGAATAAGTACTTGCCTAGCAAGTGCAAGGTCCTGAGTTTGATCCCTGGTACCACCAAAAAATAAAAAAAAATTTTAAAAAATTAAAAATTTTACTGAGGTCATCCTTCTGGAAATGGACATTGTTAGTTTTTTCGGCACAGTAAACAGATAGGAAAATTAAAAGAGGCCTTTATTGCAGGCACAGAGAAGACCTCAGGAAAGGAGAGGCATGGGGCTTCTGAAGGCCTGGAGGGGAAACAAAGGATATATATGACCAGGATGAAGGTAGGGTTGGGGGAGCAGTCTGCATGATGTGGCAGATAGTGATTGGGCAGGAGGCAGGAACAAGAAAACAGGATGTTGTGAAAACGAACTAGGAAGTTGTAAGTTGACCATGGAGGAAGAAGGCAGAGCATAATGTCTCCAGTAGCCGGTGCAGTGTTTGCTCATCACCATGATGACTTAGCAAATTTTTTATTAAGGCAGAGAAAACCCATCAGACATGACATACTAAATTAGACATTGAAAAATCAATCAGAAAGGTGGCTTCAATAAGGTGCATTAGCAAAGACAAGGGTGGGTTGGCCACAGGACAATATCTTTTTAAGCATTTTCCTAAGATTAGACCTTTGGTATCATCATTTCTGAGTCACCAGGGGCTCCTGTTATAATGCTAGGCTAATCTTTAACTTAATGAATCAATCTCTGGTAAAACATCTGGAACATACATAACAAACTTCTTACATGGTTTTCACATTCATCAAAGTATTATAGGCAGCTAAATTAGGTAAAAATATTATAGGCAGTCAGATAGGGCCAGACCCTCAAGGAGACAATATGGAAGACAAGATGACCGTGCAACTTTGGAAGAGACAGACACTCTCACTGTGGACCAGACCTCAAGACTAAAGAGTAAACAAATGCAGCCACATACTTTCCTAGGGATGAGCATCAGGGATTGATAATTCTAAATACGTATCTATCACCTTGGAAGAGCACAAAAGAGTCACTAACCCAACCCCTAACAGGAAGAGACCCAGTTCCATATTCATGCCCACCTGCTATATGACTCACCTCCCCATTTGATCCTGATTTAATCAATTTCATTTGAGCAGGGCTGCTTGTAATCTTATTCATTGACATTTTGTCCCACCTCATGCCCACCTAAGCAAGTTCTCACGTTTTCCATTTAAGCAAGTTCTCACGTTTTCCACCTTAGACCTTCCCTACCACATTGTTTTACTCTATAAAAATCCTTGGAAGAGACAGCTTTCTGGGGCAAACTGCTTGGGTAGCCCTTCTGTCCCTCTCTTGGGCAGATGCTTTCTTTACCCCAATAAATATTCTGCTCTTAACCTCTGTTTGTTCCTAAAATTCATTCTTCAGGTTTTGAAAACATGAATTCATCCCAGGTAACTTTCAGGTTGGGAATTTCATCCCCCTGTATCAAGAAGACCTTAGAATCTCTCTAATGTTGCTAGGTTTTCAGGCATGCAGAATTCAAGACTTGTGGGGACATGGATGGAGAGTCCCACCCATATTTCAAAGGAGGGCTTTGGAGTCTGCACAACATATCCCTGGTTGTGGAGGGATGTGATATAGGAAGCTATGAGAGTGAAATGAAAGGTGAACAAGGGACTCCAGGAAGTTGGAGATGTCAGGAATGTATCACATCTGCTGAGGAAAGCTGTAGGCAATGAGTGAGCCTGCCTAGAGGAAGGCCATGCATGGGCTGCAGCCAGTAGGGCCATCGGGACAGCCCTTTAGTAGCTCATGTTTTACAGCTTCCCCAAGTGCTGGACATAGAGCCACAAGATTTAACATTTAGCTACTGGGTTTCAGTCTTGGTTTGTTCCCATTCCTGTCTATCCCCCTTATTCCTCACTTCTGGAACGGGAGCATTTACCCTCTGCTGTTGTATGTTGGACGTATTGAACTTTCCTTTTGATTTTCATAGAGGCTCGCAGCTAAGGATTTGCTCGGCATCTCTGAGGAGTCTTTGGATGTGGGCTTTTCAGTAGTGCAGTAACCATTAAGACTTTGGCAACTTTTAGAGAAGAAGCAAATTCATTTTGTGTAATGAAATGAACATGAGTCTTTGGAGAACCAGGGTCACAGAGTGTTATGGTTTAGATCTAAAATGCGTCCCCAAATCTCATATATTCAGAGGTAGAACTTGGCTGAAGGAGGGATTTGGGGGGAAGTATGCCTTGGAAGAGTGGATTCCAGTCCCAAGCTTCTCCTCTCATGCTCTGCTTCTTGGCTGCATTGGCTTGAGCAACCTTCCTCTGCCCTATCATTTACCATGCCATGTCTGCCTTGGAACTGGTCAACCTGGGTGGGAACCACTGGAAACTGTGGGCCAAATAAAATTCTTTGCATTTCGGGTGGCATGAATTTTATCCCAGAAAAGTGACAGCTGCTAAGATGGAGATGTGGCACTAGACTTGTACCTGACTTGTTCATATTTAAGCATTCAGAAATACAAGTGTGGTTGCTGTGGGAATGGATACTATTAATATGCCCCTCAGTTGTCATATGTCTGATGTTTTTTAATGTTCTTTACTGTGGCTAGCAGAGTTCTGTGTCAGTGCCTCTCAAACTATGTGATGAATAGCTACATTTTATAACTTTAATTTCTATTTGTCAAATGTCAAATTAACTTTGGTTCCAAAATATCAAACCTAGGATTATAAGTGCCTTAGTAAAAATAAATAAATAAATAAAAAATAAGTGCCTTAGTATGTGAATGTTCCACAAGATAAGCAAATATTTCTTCTTTTTAATTTTTATTTTTTTAAAGAACACAAAATGGTTATAGAAAAAAACAGAAATGATACAAAATTTTACTAAACAAAGTAATAGGAATTCAACAATGGTTGTTGTATTACATGATGCTAATTTTTTAAATTAGTTGTTCAGGTTACCAATTATAAACATGCAAGACTGGTTTAAAGAAAAGACAAACCAAAACAATATTTCTAAAAAAATTTTTTTCTAAGAAATTTTATCCTCCATACGTTAGTAGCTTGTCACATTGAATGTCACATGATCAGAGCTGTACTGTCTCATTGCTTTGATATTCATGTTGCTTTGAATTAGGAGTAGAATGAATTATGCTTGCAAACCAAGGTTTAACTGTGGAATGTTACAGTTTGTATGTAGTTATATACAAACTATAAGTTACAGTTACTATATAATTAGAAGTTATATAGTTTGTGTATATAGTCATATATATATTTTTTAATGTATAGTTACATATAGTTATACATAAACAAGTTATATAGTTTGTCTCTCCAGAGTCTCATGTGCTTGGAAGGTAACTGGACTGTAGAGACACCACACTTGTCAGTACACTCTTGCCCTTGTGAGCTTAGTGGCTGAGTGTCTGTTGGGAGGTGGGCCTGGTCAGAGAGGTACATCACTAGGGGAACTGCACGTCTCCCTCCGCAGCTCCTGCCTTCTCTCTCTGCTCTTCAGCATTCCCGGTGTGAGCAGTTTTCCTCCTCAGGAGCCTCTTTCACGCACCGCTTCTGCCCTGGAGCCAGCCAACTATGGACTGAAACCTCTGGGACATGTGAGCCAGAACGGGTCTTTCCACCTTTAAATGGTGGGTGCTGTACATTTTGCCGCAGTGATGAAGAAAGTGATTCAGACAATAATAAAAATAAACGTCCTAGGAAAGAACATAGAAATAAAGAAACTACAGGGGCTGGGGAGATAGCTCAGCAGTCTAAGCACCTGCCTGGCAAGTGCACAGTCCCTGCACGTTGTGTTGGCCCCAGAACCCCAGGTGTGCTGTGCCTCACACCTTTAATCCCAGTGCTGGGAAGTTAGACACAGAAGGATCACTAGGAGTCTGAACTTCGTAGTGAGACCCTGTAGCCAATTTTTAAAAAAGGAGAAAGAAAAACAAAAGAAACTGCAGACCTTATAATACTGTCCATTGAAAATATATGCATAGATATTTAATACAGAAAATTATTACTACATTAATACCTTTATTACTATTTCACAATACACTTTCAAAAAAAATTGTGAGTAAAATAGTGATTTCCTTCCTAAGGATCTTTGTGAACCGGGCAAAGGCCCATGCCTAGAATCTCGGCACTGAAGAGGAGGCTGATGCAGGAGGAGAGAGAGGTTGAAACCAGCCTGAGCTGTGGCAGAAGTCCAACACCAGCTGCAGACTACATCGTGAGACCTTTTCCTCCAGCTACCCAAAAATGCCTTTATGAATATGTTTAATAAATGCTGTATATATCAACATTTAAAATTTTCATATGCCATTTCCTGAATTGTCTCATTGAAATGAGTTTTTGCTTTATATGGCATCAGTTCAATAAGAGTCATTTGAGAAATTGCTAAATGCTGTGTAAACATACTTTCAGGCTGGGGAGACAGCTCAGTAGAATAAGCGCCTGCCTGGCAAGGTCAGGGTCCTGAGTTCAATCCCCAGTACTGCCAAAAAAAAAAGAAAAAGTAAACTTTTAGACTGGGCATGGTGGTGCACATCTGTAATAGTGTTTGAGAGGCTAAAAACAGGAGGATCACTATGAGTCTGAGCTGTGTAGTGAGACCCTGTAGAGCCTATACTAAAAATACTTAAAAAAACCATACTTTCATATTTGTCTGTTTGTATAATGGTAGCTAACCATTTATAGACTGCATTGATTCAAAAATACACTTTGATTCACATTATGCATATGTGCTTTACATGTATTACCTAATTTAAAAGTTAACTCTGAAGGTAGGATTATTATTAGATGATTAGTGAAGGCAACTAAGAATGCCAGAGCTTTAGGATCCAGGATCTGGGGGCTCCCAGGATCACTTATCCTGGGTTGTGGAGGAAAGGAAATAGATAGTTTTTTTCTTGGAGACCCAGGGTGGAAATAGAGTGAGCTAAGGGGCAGTGAGAAATGGAGCCGAATTTGGGTTAAATGAGAGGACATAGCTAAAGGCCTGGAGTGGAATTTGGGTGAGCTAGAGTGGGCGTGTCATTCAGGTCCAATCAAGGGCCTGAGAAAACTAAGCAAAGGAAGTGGGGTCCCTCACTCTGAGATGGAGTGGATCTGAGACAGTAAAGGCTCCTGTTTTAATATTAACATTTTAACCTTTAATCTGACGATGTGGAAGAAAACATTGAAATTTCTGGCATTTCTTATGTACAGACACTAATCAAATGGCTGGTGGGGACAGTTGAGGAAGGATGGTGCAGGTGGAAGAGTGGCTTCTCTGGCTTTCTGAATATCCTGTAGAAAGGAGCCTTGGCTTCTAGGTCAGCTTTGTTTATAGAAAATTGCACTTTGAAAGTGCAGTGGCTAATGTGAAATGGGGAAGATGTTTTGACAGTTTATTTTCTTCTTGTGACTTAACTAAAGGCTAAGAATTTGGAAAATAATCTTTTCTGTAGTAACACAGCTAAACAGGTGAAGGGTACAGTTCCTGAACTGGCTCATCAAAAAGAGCCTGGCTTAGGAAGAGAAGGTCATTCAAGCTGTTCCTGTCAAAGGAAGAGAGGTGGAAGAAAACCAAGACGAGGGTGTGGGTGCGTCCCGACGTTGAGGAGTGTTATATGATAAAATATGGCAAAATTAAGATATTTGTTACAGTAAAAGAAATATTGCCAGGAATCCTTCTTAGAATACTCCTCTCTGCTTTCCACATATTTATCTTAGTATTCTTGTCACTTTCTCAGGCAGTTGTGTGAGTTCCTTTATGTCATGAGTTGTGCTGTGGTAATTGTCTAGATGTCCTAAATCATTTTAAATTGCTTACTATCTGGTGAGTAGCATAGATGGCGATACACTGTAATGTTTTTTTTTTTTAATTTTGTGTATGTGTGTGTGTGTGTGTGTGTGGCCAGCTCAGCCCACCAGGGGGCGGGGCTGG
>NDGM011113273.1:0-17488 GCA_002564305.1 Octomys mimax
AATAGTGTTTAGACAAAATATAATGTCTGCATCTTGTACTATGAATAACTACTACGAAGACAAAAATATGCAATGTATTAATTATTGTAACTATCCTACTAACCTGTTTCGAAACTGTGTCATTGCTACCTCTTTCTCAATAAAATCAATATTAAAAAAAAGAAAGAAAACAAGTGGGCAATGGAATGCAGCCCTGCTCTTTTACTCAATGCATATAGGTCCTTTGTCTTCTTGGAAGTATCAGATTGAGAAGTTAACAACATTCGTTTTGATCCACATCTGTGCCTCACCCAGCAGACTATTTAAAAATCATGACTCTTTTCTTTAAGCAATTAACATGTCAAAGATCTACCATTGCCAATAATAAAAATAATCCTTAACCTGTGCTCCATCTAGCTCTACATAATATTTCACTTTTTTTTTCAGTGTCTAAGATGGAAGCCAGGGCTTTACATAAGCCAGCCAAGCATTCTGCCACTTTGCTATACTTCTGCATCCTTATTTATTTTACTTCTTCCTTTCTAAACAAACGTCTTGAAAGAGCAGTCTGCACTCAAGTGATTGCCTAACATGCTAGAGCCTCTCCACTACAAGCTGGGTGCTGTGCTACTAGCCCTGACCTGAGATACAAAGAAGATGTAAAGGCACCCTTTCGGTTATTCTTCAACTTCTCTGCTTGGGAAGACTGTTTTGGGACCCTATTGCAAATAGCTATGAAAAAGTTCATAAGAACAAAATTCAGAAGAAAGGAATAGAGCAAAGTAATCAAGAAAATGTCTCTTCTTGATACTGATGTACTGGACTGCAGCAACCGGCCAGCTGACACCAATATTGTAGAAAACACTCACAGTATTATGAGAGTTCATCACCCACGTGGGCTTAGTTGTAAAGCAGGTGGTGGGCGCAGGGAAGAGAGAGGCCTTCCAGTTACAGGAAGCACATAAGAAGGGTTGGTTACCAACTACATTTTCCTGCAAATAAATAGAAAACAAGCGAAATTCTCACAAAATGTAGAGGAAAAGATCAAAGAAATTAAGAGGAGAAAAAGATCAAAAAAATTAAGATAAGAGAAAGCCAATGCAAGAGGTAAAACCTATGTACAGCAGAAATACCTGAAACAGAGGACAAAGCAAACGAAGCTGAAACAATAATTACAGGACTAACTGCAGGTAAGTTTCCAGAGTTAATGAAGTAGGCCTATAAGTAAAGCAACCTCACAGGATATCTTCTAAGTTTAATAAAAAGAAAGCAACACTTCGACATATCCTTTAAATTTCAAGAATAAAGAAAAAAGTTGTAAGTATACAGACAGAAGAAGCTGCTTACCAATAAAGAACCAAAAGTCAGATTTCTCTGTTACAATTCCAAATGCCAAAAGACAATGGAATAACATCTACAGGATCTTAAGGGGAAAGGATTTTGAACCAAGATTTATATACGGTACCAAGTTAGCTTATGTATAAGAAGGCAATTAGAAGACCTTCTCAGATAGCAAGGAGTTAAGAAAGTACTGTATATTGACCAAAAACCTTCTCTGAAAATTTTGCTGAGTGATTTACTCTGGCCAACAGGAAAATTAGAGTAGGAAGATAGTTGTATGGAAGATATGATAACTAAAAACATCAAGTCTTCATTATCCTTTATATAGGATAATCTAAATGCAAAGTAGATTTGTAAACTGGATCTAAATTTTTCAGTTTATATAGTTTTAAACAGTCAAAGTACATACCAAATATTCAGTGTAAGTAAGTACTATTTTACTTTGCTATATAATATAAAGATATATGCTGTTAAACCTAATATATGTTAAATAAAAGTACCTTGTCACTGTGGACAGGTCAAGTACACAAAAGACATTCTAAATGTTCATCTAACAAAATTGGAATGGCCCAGTTTTAATTCCTGTTTAGAAAACTAATAAGATGATGGTGGTGGTGGAGGTGGAGGTATAAGCAGAAGATTTCCAAGGCTCTGACTAGTTTGTAGAGGAGTTGATATATTTGAGGTACTGATTGGAAACACCAGTAATTAATACATCAAGTGATAGATCATACAAGTCATTGTATTATGAAATTGTGGGGAAAAATACATAATATACATTCTAAGTTTCTGGAATGGAAAACAAGTGAATGCCCAAGAAAAAGTAGCAAACGAAAAATACCAAGGAACTATTAGAATTTACATAAAAGTTACTGACAAAGATAGGTGAATTATAAACAGTTAAATTCCCCATAAGATCTAAACTGAGTAAAAAAAATTACTCTCTGACTTGAGATACATTGGTATAAAACAAAGGTTAATGGGGCTTAAAGGTAATACGAACTTTTTAGGTCACAGAAGTGGAGAGTCACACTTTTAGGAAGAAATAAAGATGTTTATAAAATTGCACAGTTAAGACTGTGTGACACTCATGCACACAACAAATGAGTTATCTTACACTCATTTTTGAACTAAGCACGGATTTGTTCTATCCCTCCTTGCACACATTCCATTATAGCACCTCTCAGAACACAATGAATTTGTCCATCCACATGTCAATCTGCATTGCTAGAAATCTAGTTTTTCCAGAAAAAAGTCACACCAGATCTATTTCTTTTTGCACCCCCAAGCATCTTGCAAAATATTTTGAGTATCAGTAGGCAAAAACATCTTTGTTAAATTTAATAGATTCAGAGTAGAGGGTGCACCACTGAAATCAGAATTCAAAGCTTAACTTTTGGATTCTTTTATATCCTACCCATGTGACCAGCTCCAGCCAGGGAAATGTGTGAAGGTGACTTTACTACTGCTGGGATGAGGCACACGGGAGTTGATGTGATACCTCTATGCTTCTCTTCCCTGACCCGAGGGGCTGGACTGGATTGCACAGCCAGAGGACAGAAGGAGTCTGTGATGCTGTGTTACAAACAGAGGGGTCAGCCCACCTACTAATTTAGCATTTGAAAATCTAGCATTTGATATCAATTTTTATTGTGGTAAGTAAATGAGAAATTTTGCTTTTTGTGCCTGAGATTTTTCAGAGTTTTGATTTTTTTACTGTCGCAGAGGCTTATGCTAACTTACACAGACAGCAAACTAAATACATACATAAGCCTCTGCATCTCCAAGTTAAGTAGCATGCCAAGTGTAATTAATACAACTCGCATTACTAAATACAAATCCAATGTAAAATATTTCACTGCTACTATATTATTTTTAAATGGTATACTGAACTACCATTAAATTTAACATGTTCCAGGTGTAAAAGCTAGGTAAAGTCATAACATTGTGTTTCAGTTACTTTTATTTCGTTGCTTGGACAAAATACCTGACACCCAAAATTAAGGAAGGAAAGGTTTATTTAGCTCACAGTTAGTGGAGTTTTCAGTCCATACTCACCTGGCTCCAAGGCAGAGTAGCACATGGCTGAGGGCAGAGGTTCTTACAGGCAAAAAATAGCAAAAAGCAAAATAAGGAGCAGTGGTTGAGGCAGCTAGTAAGCCTTCTCTCTTCTTTATATTTTATTCAGGTTATCTGCCCCAGCATGGGTGTAGCACTCATACCCATAATCCCAACACTGGACCATGAATTAACCAGAAACTTTAGAAGCCTGCCCCAATGACTGCCGGAGGCTTTAGGGGAGACAACTAGACACAAACCATAACATTCCACTCTTGGCTCCCCCAAAGACTCATGTACATCCCTTTATGCAAAAGGCATTTTAGTACATCTCTAAGGGTTGCCAAAGTCCTAACAGTTTCAGCATTGCTGAAAAGTCCAGTTCCTAAGTTTCCTCCAAGATCTAAGGCAAACTCTTAGCTCTGAGCCCCTGTAGAAATGAAAAGTGAAACACTTCCAACATTCAATGGCACAAGAAAAACATTCCTATTCTAAAAGATACAAACAGAAGGATACAAAGCATTGGGACCAAATCAATTCCAAAATCTAGAAGGGCAAAATTATGTCCTGTAGTTCCACGTGGAACATCCAAAGTAATCTGTGGCAAATTGTAAGCTCCATGTGACTTCACCTCTATGGCACTTTTGGTGGTAGATCCCATGGCTTCTCTTAGGCCAGCTTTGATCCCTCTTTGTAACTTTCCTTAGATGATCCATGTTTCTGGTTTTTCCAAACTTCTGGGGTCTCCACTGCAGTGGATGCTTCTCACTTACAGCTTCAAACACTGCCCTCCCAGACCTTCTGAAATCTAGGTGGAAGCCTTCTTAACCTCAAAACTCTTATATTCTGTACACACCTAAAACCAACACCACCACATGGATGATGCCAAGGTATGCTGCCAGCTGCAGCAGTAGACAGGCTTTCTTCTCTCTTGGTTACAGGGGTCAAGTACCTGGATGACTGATCGCTCTGACCCTGAGTCCATGGAGCGAATTCTCTGTGCTTCCGCCATTCTGGAACCTGGTGTGGCTGCCATTGCCATTCTGGAAATTGGTGCTCTGCAGCTTTTTTTCTCAAAATAAAGTGTTTCAATTTTGCAGTTTTGAGGCTGCAAAAGGTGGAGATCTGCTGCTTGTAATGCCCTCAGGCTTTCCTTTTTATTCTCTTTTTCCTTCTCTACAATGTAGATCCCCTCAGCTCTATCTTTGCAGTCCACAGCTTTATTGGCACTTCCTTTCTGGCCAAACTCACAACATTTCAAATCATCCTGCTAGGTTCTTTGCTTTTGATTGTCAACATAAATCTCACTAAAAGCCCCCAACAATAACATTCAACTGCCTCGTAACAGTTTCTTTTTCAAGAGTAATCAGTCCACTATGCTTAATCTCAGTCTCAGAAGTCTCTGGACATGAGCAAAATTCAGACAAACTTTCAGCCAAGCCATAACACACATTGTCTGGAGTCCAACAACCAATGCAGTCCTTCCTCACAACAGAGACCTCCCCAGTCTGGTCTTTACAGGCAGAATTTCTATCAGCCTTCTGGTCTTCTGACCTCTGACCAGAATCTCCCATTCAGAACAGTTGAAGGCATTCCAGTGCTTCTCTCTCAGGTAACATCCCCAAATCTTTGCTATCTTTTCCCATATACCATTCCTAAAGGCCCTTGAGCCACATGGTCAAGTATAGCCACAGCAATGACCCCACTTCTTGATACCAAACTCTGTCTTGGTTATTTTTCTCTCACTACACAGACTAAATACCTGACACCCACTATTTAAAGAAGGAGATACTTATTTTGGTTCAAAGTTTGATTTTTTGGTTCAAAGTTGAGATTTCAGTTCTTCCATGGTAGGTTGCCTGGTGAAAGGGCCTAGGTGAAGGAGAGCTGCTAACATCATGGCAGTGGACAACAGCAAAAGCCAAAAGGAAGGAACAGCAGCAAAAGCACTAGCAGAGGAGCTTTCTTTCTCTCAATAAATATATTCTGCTCAAAAAAAAAAAGCATTAGCAAGCCTCTCTTCTTTCCTTACATTGTATTCAGGCTATCCACCCCAGGGCGGGGGTAGAACGCACACCCATAATCCCAGCATTAGATCATGAATTAATCACAAACTCTAGAGGCCACAGTGACTGCATGACGTGTTGGGGGGGACAACTAGACACAAACTATAACACACTGTAAACATAATATACAAAGTAAAAAACTGAGGTTCTAGCATCAATCAGTTTTTGTAAAACTGGCAACATCTGTAAGCAATGAGTATCCACCACCACCACTGTCTGATGTAGAACCTAAAGTTTTCTTTTCATGTGAAATTTCACTACATGAAAATTCCTATTGCCAATGGTGTTGCAGAATCAAAGCAGGTTTCATTCATCATCATGAATAGCACTGCTGCAATGCTTTACTTCTGATACCAAAAAAGTTTCTGCCTTTACTGCCAGATGGATCTCTTTAAACTTTTCTATTGCAAATTATTTTCCTACTACACATATGTCAGAATATGTCCTTAATTATAATTCACCAAGGTCATTTAAGGAAGATTACCGATGTATGACTGGAATGTCACAAATGCACATGTAGGGATGTCAGGGTAAGACTGTAATGGGACATTTGAGGAGAGTCTGAGTTGGTGCCAGTTTTAGAGAAAATACTCTTTGCTAGGTAGAGGTGCCCAAGGCAATAATGGTATTACAAACTGAAAGCATAATTATTTTGTGTCCCTGCCAACTATGGGATAAATTCCCTGGGCTCAGAATGTCCAAATTCTAAATTCATATTGAAAAATTTAGAATAGCTGGGCAAATATGTAGACTTTCAAATGTGGCCCAACCCTCCTATGTAATGGATTGAGTAACACAGTTCCCATTACTATTATAGAATGTGAAGACAAGGCTACCCACACCTCTGCAAAAATCAAGAATTATGTCTTTTTAATGTTCATCTAAAGCACATTTCCCTCCATTAAATACATGTACTTGGTTGGAAAAAAAATCACTATAACTCATACAACTTGTTTCTGTAGATGGCTGGCAGATTACTTGTGCTTCATTTGAGAGTTTGCCTGAATATTTGTGAAAATTTTTCAACTCACAGAATTTCTTTTGTAAATCATAGCATACCTGAGACATTTCTCGATACATTTACCTTATATTTTCCTTGTTTTGATTTTTATATTAATGCTCTACTTTTCCTCAACCTTACTGTATTGTGCTTTTTCCCATAGCAACCTCAGATTTTGTGTACAGAGGAGAATGCAGCCAAGTGAAAGGATAAAACAGCACCTGGGACCCAATCACTAGATGTGTGAAAAATCTAAAATGTACCACATGAAATCATTATCTCTTGAACACTCAGACCGTATCATGGCATAGAATGTCTTCCTGAGCCAAGAAAACTCAAGCACTGACCTAGAGAGCAATAAGCCCCCGAGACTGAGCATTCATTCTCCACAGGCGAGGGCTTCGAAAGAGACTGATAAACAAAACTGCCTACCAAACAGCAGTTACTGTGCCCATCCCAATCCTTCGGAGAAGCCATCTCCCCAGATCTGCAGAAGAGGTGCTAGAACAGAAGGCCAGGACGCAAAGCCAGGCAAGCACAGAGTGCAGGCAGCACCTTCAAAAGAAGACAGGAATCCCAGTCACCAGAAAAAATGACAGACAGGCTTCTGCTCCAACATTCTTCAGGCACCAGCTAAAGGTCACCTCCTCGGGGAGGCCTCCTGTGACCTTCTGGTTGAAATGACTTTGTTGGCAGGAGTTTCTCAGGTCGGAGCTATTCTTTTTGTAGTAGTCAGGTAATCACTCAATAATCTTTACCTAACCCCTCCTCAGGGCAGATACATCAGGTAAGTAACATAAGCACAGCACAAACAAGTTCTGCTGCTTTTCCCAGAGTTCCAACCTCAGCTACTGTTCCCCAGATGCTCAGGGTCTTTGTGAACTGTTTCTCCCTCACTCCTCACATTCCTGAGTCACTAAATCGTGTTTACTCTTATTCTGGCCTCTGGACTATTTGTGTGACCTAGCTTCTCTTGACCTTAATGTCCCCTGCCCAGTATTATTCATGTTTTCCACAGGGAAGGGTCCCATATTTTCAATCTGACTCTCCAGTCTCCGGTCCGGCATCTACAGCCGAAGCCACACACCTACTGTACCCACAGCTCTGAGAAGAAAAGTGGGGTCACTGCATTCTCTAATCAAAGGCCCTTCCCCAGGCTCTCTGATGTGTCAGTATCCACCTAAGTTTCCCAATGGCTCCCAATCTGCCCACACACACCCTGTGCCTGGGCCACACTGAACTTTTCTCCCTACCCCACCTATGTCCCACTTTCTCATGCCTCACTGTGACAACTACTGAGGTGCCTAAAACCTACTATGTGCTTAATATTTATTTGTTTCTTAAAAGGATGAATTAAGGTACTTGGGGCTTATACATTTCCTAGACCTTCTGCTTGAGTTCACCTTCAGGGCAGTTGCCAGCATCTTCGTAACAATTGCATCTAACGAGCCAGGCACAGCATGTGGAATTGAGGAAATGCTAGTGTGCTCAGAAGAAATGAACAAATGTTTGATAAACAAATTACCTGTCTTAGTTAAGGACACAGAGGGGAGTATGAGTGTGTAGAAAGCAATGGTTTGCTCCTTCATAAAGAAGCCCAGAAGCATTTGCTAAGTTTCTTTCAGGAACGTGGACTGCAGAAGTGTTGAGAGATAAAATCAGAATAAATTACCACTGTGAACTCAAGAAGGAAAAATGCCCTTCTTGTTTCATTTTGCTTTTAATTCAGCTAATATTGATTGAGGAGGCATAAAGGTAGCACAATGTAATGGAAGCAGAATTGTCCTGGGAGTCTGAGGACCTGAAGTAAATTCTAGTACTGACTCTAATTATATATGAGGCCTGGATCCAACTGTATCAGAAGCCAGCCCACTCCATGAACCCCTCGTTTCATGAGCAACTTTCTTTGGCTTTAGTTGGCTTTTTGACTCTTTTTTTTTTTTTTTTAATATATTTAGTACAGGATCTATAGGGTCTCACGACACAGATCGGGCTCGTAGTGATACTCCTTTTTTCAGCCTTTCAAGCACATGAATTACAGGCACACCATCACACGTAGTCTCAATCTCCACCTCAGTGTGCCCCAAGGACAGGGCCAGCAAGGCACCTGGGGATCGAATCCTGGTCCCTGCGTCTGTCTAGAGAGGCACTTTAATCCACTGAGGTATCTGACCCATGCTGCTTTTTGACTCTTCTAAGAATGCTAACATCATACTCATCCAGGTTAGCCCAAAAAGCATCACCAAGCATTATTTCTTTTCTTTTCTAAGATAGATAGATTGATTGATTGGCTGATTGATTGATTTGGCACAGGGTCTCACTACACAGCTTGCACTTATAGTGATCATCCTGTCTCAGCCTCCCAGGTGCTTGGATTACAGGCATGCACCACCACACTGGTTTCGGTGGCTGGCAGGGGATGTGGTACTAGGAATCAAACCCTGGTCCTTGTACTTGCCAGGCAGGCACTTACACCACTGAGCTATCTCTCTGGCCCCACCAAGCGTTATTTCAATTGCAGCAAAGAACTTGCTAAAGTCTCTTAGGATCCTCATACAAAAGGGGAAGGACTCAACTGCTCCCTTACATGGGTCTGCAACCTGAGCCAACATCTGTACAAGGCCCGACAGATGAACAGTCAGACAGAACACCGACCTCTTGTACCACCTTTATATCCCTTATCCTGTCTCTAATCTACGAAGGTTCTCTGTAGGCATGTGAAGGAAGATACATATGTGTTCTTATCAGACTTCTACCTCTCCAACCCTGAAGAACAAGTTGATAGAACAGATGTGTGAGTTAAGTCACAATGTCCAACTGGACGGAAGACGACAGTTTGATAAGGAAGACAGAGACAAAGCCTGTGAAGAGGCACAGAGCCTTTCTGCAAATATGCTGGGAATCATTACCTAGCCTAGGAAATGAGACCCTTCTTGGGTTTTTTTGTTCTGTTTTGTTTTGTTTTTTATGGCTTATATAGAAATTTCTTGTGTATGGTCGTATCTTTATTCTATTTTGTGGATAGAGTATTATTTCTTAGTTGTAACAGTTCCTACAGTCAAGTGGGAAAGTTGCCCATTTGTGATTAATTAGCTTTTTGATTATTGTGTGTTTAAGAGCCTTGAGGCCTTTGGCATGTACACCTGGAAATTAAAATTTATTAACATTAACATAATGAAATCAAAATGATTTTGTGTAACTGCATGATTTATATTTATTTGGGTAATTATTTAAGTATAATTTATAGCTTCTTTCTCCCCAGCACAACTGCTTTCACTCTCCTCATTCACTTGCAAGGAAACCTATATTTCTCTAATCCTTCCTCACATGCAAAATCTTCACCTTGGCATCAGATAATCTTCTTTGTAATTGCTTTGGTTTCTTCAGCTCCCCTCTTATTGGTGGTGTCACTAAAAGGCCAACCAGTTTGTGTGTCACTCATACCACTTGGCTTCTCATTTCCTGCCATGTCCTTCTGGCTTCTCATTTCTTGCTATATCCTTAGAGGGAATGGACTCTCAGTTCCCTCTGCTCAGCGAGTAACTTGCTGTGATTCTTATACCCCCAGAGGCTCTGACGAGGGAGAAGAAGAAAATTAATTTCAGAGTGCAGCCTCAACAGTGGGCTCCAACTCTGTGTATCAGAAAGGTCCTGCATCGACAGAATGTCCAGCCATTAATAACTAGTAGCTTATTTCTCATTTGTCTACTATTTTTATAAGTTTAGTTTCTAAGGCAGGAAATTCCCTACTGGATAAGAGGATGGGGGTGGAGCCTGGGAACAATCATTGGAACCATTGTACTATATATATGTAGTCAAGCTCCCCAATTTGTTTCATGATTCATACATTTATTTGCTCATTTAGCAAGTCCTAAGTACTCTGACAGGCACAAGCATATTATCTGCCCACAATGTGCAAGGCCCTATTCCCATTGTCTTGGGGGACACTCAGAGGTTGGGAGGAAAGACCATGGTTGAGCACAAGACAGACCCAAGGAAAGTGTTGTTTGAGATGGCTAAGCGGAGATACTGCTCAAGCTCAATAGCTCTGACAGGATTTCCTTGAAGGGCCTTAGACAAAATAGCTTTCTTCAGCAAGAAGGCAAAAGAGCCAAACGGAGTCTCCACTAAGTGACTGCCTGAAACTCACCTGACACCCTTGAAGGTGGAATGTTCACATTTCCTTCTAGGCAAACCAAGCCATAGATTTCTCAAGTTCTAGATATATTTCACAAATGAGGCAAAGTCTTTCAAATGGAAGGGCATAGTGGGTGCTACAGGAACAAAGGCCTCCACTACACCAAGGCTCACATGGGCCATGGTGTGGGAAACAGCAAGATCAGCCCTTCTGGACCGTTCTTTGGGAAAATGAGTTCATTTCAAGAGGAAAATCTGAATGTGTCAATCCCTTAAGAAGCCAAAGTTACTAGATGGTTGCTTTGATGGACCAGGATTTCCATGCAGAAGAAAAGAAAAAAAAAAAAAAAAACCTGAAAAATGTCCACATAACCTTGATCCAGTTACCAGAGCAAAGGTGGCCACAGGGGTCCAGACCTCCCCGACACAGGGAGGAAAAGGACACTGCACTGAAGCTTGGGGCGTATCCTCTTTAGCCTCGGAACCATTCTCTGAACACGTACACTGAAATTTCTTATTTCTGATTATTTTCTTTGTTGACTTCATTCCCTTTCTTTAATATGTTTAAATATACATGTGATAGCTTTGTAAAGACAAAAAGAAGCAACAAAACAAAATTGAAGAAGAAAAACAAAAATAACTCAAATAAATTTTTAAAAACCTCATGTCTGGCCTTTGCCTCCCCTGTAAAAATGTTGTGACCACTGTCCTTAGTGTCAGTCTAGTGACAATCTCCTCAATCTTCCCGGCCTTACTGAATGTGAAGCCAGAACTGCAGTTACTAGCACCACACAGGACTGCACATTAAATCAGCAAACAAAATTGGGTGACATAATGTATTTTGAGTAAAAGAAAACACACCAGAAATGATGTGTGTATATATAAACACATAGTGGAATACACATATGCTATGTGTTAGTATTTATATGTGTTGTATTATGGTAACACTCTTCCCAGCAGCCCTTTTTTTAAAGACAGCATACTCCATCAGGTATCCACAGACAGAAATCACCCTGTCTGAGACGATGGGCTGATGCTTTATGTCTGCCATCTATGCTTCTCCCATCTAGCCTCAAGCTTGACTTATCTCCTGACACTCTGCTCTCCTGCCATCTATACCCTGACAAAGAAAACCCTTCACAAGAGCCCAGGACATTGTGCCTTACCCATCAGGCCCCATCTTCCTCTTCTACATCCTTGACATCCTTCCTTCCTTTTCTGATATTCAGTGGGATGGTAAAGCCTGGACCTAATGTGTCTTGCCCTGGTTGGCTCATTTCCTCAATGTGCTCAAAGAGGTTTCTGTGTAACATTCCTCTCAGCTGTGTAATGTCAGTGAGGGGCCAGTAATCAGACAGAGATACAGCTGAAGGAACCAGGGAACATCATGAGTTTCCTGCTGAGAAAGGCTAGTGCTGGGAGAACTGGGCAGTGCCGGATGTTCATTACCTCAGGGGCAAAGTATTCATGGCAGATTCCACAGGGTGAAATGGAGTCTTGCTACTAAGTTACCAACATATACCTAATGTCCATGGCCATTCCTAAGGCTGGAAGTGTTTCTCCAGCCCTTCTATAGATTAGCAAACAAAGGCTCCTGAGACAAGTGTGACCAAGTACATTGTATGACCAGGTCCTCAGAGGTCTCTTTTATTTGTGATGGCTGAACTGAGTAGTGACAAGGACTGGCCCACAAAGTTTAAAATATTCACTATCTAGTCCTTCACAGAAAATACATCCTGACTTCTGTCTCATTATCCTAACATTACCATTTATTCCTCCAGAGGACTCCCCAAATTCTCAATGCCCCCTCCCATTTCCACTGGAGACAACTTTTATTGTTGAAACTTCTCGACCTGACTGTGGAGCATCCTTCTAGCCCAAGCCCCAGTGCCTTACTGCCTGGCTAGCTTCCTGGCTTTACCAAGTCTTACACTCACACCTCAGAACATACATGTTTAGCTGGCACCAAAACAGATTTTCAGATTAAAGATTCAGATTCCAGCATGCAGCCTTCTGCCTCTCTCCTGTCCTCCACCCTCCCATCCAGTGGCACCTTGACCACCACTCACACCCCCATTCCCCACCACCATGCTGCCTTCTTCTCCCCTCCAGCCCTGGCCCACCTCCCATTTCCCCCATAGCAATGCCTCCTGCCATTGCTCCGATGCTCTACTGTCCTGGCCACATTCTGCCCTTTGATTCAATCTTTGCTGCCAAACACCCAACGATTCACTAGTTATTTATGCTAGATTAGCTGCTCACCTAACAGGTTCCAGTGGTAACAAAAAAAATAAGACCAAGACTACAAGAGAGATTCTGCTAAAAGGAACTCATTTTGTCAATGCCTTTTAGGTATGGTATCCAAAACTATGTTGGATCACAACCATGGGCCACAAACATTTGCAGGCAAGGATTCTGTCTCAGTGTACACTGGACTTACAGTTTGTATCACACATGCAACTATGTAAAAAAAAATCTGACCTTTTTGCCTTCTATCTCCTCAAAGAGATAACAAATCTATTGCGATATGGGAATATACCAAAGTGCAAGATAATTGGAAGAACTGAAAATAAGGCATAAATATATAGCCTGCTTCAATAAAAGCTGGTCACTTGAGTTTTCATAGTTGCTTATGAAAACCCAGAACTCTAATCACTTGAGTACCAGACTGTCTGAAGAAACAGAAATTCAAAGAACAGTCTTGCAGCAGGACATATGCTTTGGCCCCAGACACCCATTTCAATGTGCAGGATGAACATTTAAAAATAAACCTCTACACATCAAAAAAAAAAAAAAAAAGCCTCGCTATCAAGTCCCTAAGAAAGAGAGGTGGGAATTGCGCCCCTGCTTTCCACTTTCCCTTTGTTCCCCAGCTCTGTCTTTGGTCTCTTCGTCCTGTGCCACCATGACGCAGCAGCCTCGCCCTGCAGAGTGCGACCTACCACACAGGAGGTCACTGGCTGTTGGGTCGGCACCTGAAAACTGAGCCTCATTTAGACACTAAGCTCAGGTTGTGATCTCTGCCTCCCTTGCAAGCTATTGTCACTGAAAATGAACATCTCTGCCTCCCTTCAAATCCCCTACAACCAACATGAACCCAGTCTTCTACCTGAGCCAGTTTCTCTTATCTGGGAACTTTCATGGTTAACTGCATTTTCAAACATAAAGTCCTGACATTAATGACTGAACGAAAATGAAAATGAATATACTTCAAACTCATATTTAGCCATTATATGTCAAGAGGTGTTAAATGTCAGGTTTTAAAAAAAAGCCTCCTTTTTATGCATAGGTACAACATATGCAAAAGATTATAACTTAAACCCCACATGGGTTGTGAGCATAAGAATGTTAGTTGTCTGCCCCATTCCTAAGGAAATGTTAGCCTGGGTGACCAGCGGTCAGGACAGGGGAGTTAGGCACAGCGGAGGGAAGTGGCTGCTGCGGTCAACCACAGGGCGGATGCATCAGGACGGTCCGCTGTCTGCTTCCAGGTTCTGCACGCTCTGTTCCAGGAAGGCTGTGCACACTGTATTCATGGAGAAGGCAGGCGGCAGAGAGGGGTTGGAAGGTTAGGTGTCTGTATAAATCAGTTTTTAGAAAGATCTGAAACTACAGATAGCAGTGGGCATGCACTTAAAGGGGCCAAACCAGGGGAGACGTCGACCTATGCTGGAAATCAAAGGTGCTTACAACAGACACACACATCCAGGAAAGGGGCCATCTTTACGTACACAGTAAAGGATGAGCCTTTTAGCCTCTCCCTGCTGAAAACTCTAGATTGCCAAGAACACGGAAGATTTCCTGGCAGAGTCTGATTTCCCCTGCTAGCTCACTGTTCACAAGCTTCCAGAGGGACCTTCCAAGTTTTCAGGATTGCCTAAACGATACATGGCTGTGGAACACAACTTCTCACCAATCTCCATGGTGGCCCTGCTCTCTCCCTGTCCTCCCCAAGCACATCTCTGCCTGACCCAAAGAACTCTTGGCAGTATGATTCTGAGTGGTAGGAGGTGCTAGCAACAAAATGGGGAAGCTTAATGACCGACTCCCACCAAAAAGATGGAGATGGCGGGATTGTTAAAATAACGTCCAGGGCTTAGCTGCACTGCTGGCCACAGAACCCCCGGCCCACTCTCTTGCTGTCCATCTGAACGTTGCATACTGGAACAACCAAAAGCTGCTTGCCAGTCCTCGGAGCCTAGGTTTAGGTACGAGACAGGACCTGTGGAGGGATGCCCTCTCTTCCTGCTGGCCATGGGTTTCTGCCTGTAGAGAACTGTCTTGTAGAGCAGAGCAGCCAAACAGCAAATGAACTTCCAGGCTACCAAGCCCTTTACACGTTGCCATCTTTCAACCCTAAAGACTCACTCAAAGTATTAATGATTAAAATATCCATATCATTTACTGTTCAAACCAGGACACTTTGGAGTGTGAAAGTGGGTGCTGCAAATAACAGAAATTATATTGGGTTTTTAAAAAATATGTACTTATTGGCTCATCAACTTGCTTTTATACTGATGAATCTAAAGAATCATTTTAATCAGAAAGTATTTTCAAACCTTCAAACCATTCTGTGCATCTACCAACTATCACACAAGTCTGGAAGGAGCCCTGTAATAACTAGTCAACTTAACTGAATTCAATATGAACTCAACAAACTGCAAAAGAATAGACTACAGCAAAAATGTAAGAAAGGAAAATTCACATGAGCACAACAGAAAGTTATTTTCAAAATCCAAATCCTATCAAAAGAGAAAAAAAAGGTGGCCACCTATATTAAAGCAGAATATTTATATTCTTTATATTGATCAGGTACTCATTTAAAAGCAATACAAAGAATACTTTGTCTTGGATATATTTACTCATTTATTTTGCTCAGTTTTGGAACCATGTCCTTCTATTTTGGTCTCTGACATCTCCCCAAATGTTTGTGTTTTTAATACGATATGGGGTCTTTAATTTTTGTTATGAAACTACCTCAATCTTCATTGAACTTGCATGCTATACAGCTTGAAATGGTTGCTGCCTTTGATGAATTTTGTTATGAAGATGACATTATCTAGATTTTTGAAAACTCCTAAGGGTATTGATATGCTCAGGGAAACCCTACCACATGGGAAATATTCAATGCTTCATTTCCTGCTGAAATGCCTAAGTAAAAAAAAAGAAAGAAAAGAAAAGAAAAAGAAATACCTAAGTACTTGAGCCTCAATATTTTTTATGGAACTGTTTTTCTGCTCCCATTCAGAGTAAAGGTGTTGAACGAATACTTTAACAAGACTAAGCTCTTCATATAAATTGGCTTTAATTATGATTCTTTTGGATGTTTTACCAATTGTTGATGATACAAAATTTAAGCTTTCTCAGTTCCATTCCACTGTACTTTAGAATAAGAATTTTCCCAATTAAGTAGAGAAGCTCCAACAAAAATTTCTTCTTCAGCTATTCTAAGGCAGAATGGTAGAATTTTGGTATTAAATCTGATGTGTCCTAAACCGGGCCCTCATCATAGTATTTGATACTTCTTTCTTAGTTTTATTTATTTCTTTTTTTTCCTTTGTAATCTGGCTCTTCTGAGGACACATAAGATACCTTCGGGTTTACAGACCTTGTTTCTCACCATTGCAGTTCTCTAAGTGTGCCATCATATGCTGAAGCTTGGTGTGCTGCTTCACTAATTGAATATGTGGATTCAAGATTTTTAATGTACTCTGGAAAAAATTACAGCTCCAATTTAATGAGCTTACATGTTCAATAAATCAGTATAGTTAAGGTGAAATACAAGGCTCTTTTAAAGGTTGACCCATTTCTCTAATTCCACTGGTGACAAGTGGCTGAGAAAGCCACACAGAGGTCCTTTTATACATTTCAGGATTGTCACAAGTGGAAATGTGTAAATTTTCAGAACTACTGCTTCTATTTTTACAGTTTGAATATCACACAGCTTGTCTGGATACAACTAGGAGTTATGGGTATATTATATATCATCAATTATGAAGAAAATAGAACTTTATATATTTCTTTGTTAATGTCCTTGATTAATGTGACTAATCATTTAATTAAATGTCATTTAATTTTTATAAAAGTATATATATTTTAAAAACACTATTTATATGTCACAACCAACAATTCCCAGTATATTTACTATTTCTTTTTTAATTTAAGAAGAATGTTGTTTTTATTAAAATACAAGTCCAAAAAATATTTCTAATACATGACTGGAAAAAGTTTAAGCAGAAACTCTGACCGTCCTAATTATATTTATAATCACGAATATAACAGTGCTGAGTGCCTTGTTTGTGACAGAATCGACCTCCTGCAAGCTTGTGTTTTAACTCACTTTCCCCATCGCTGGGCCAAACACCCCACACCTAAAAGGAGGAGAGACTTATTTTGAGAAGGTACAGTCTATGTTGAGCAGGCTTTACCCGGAAGAGGCACAGAGGAGGAAAGCCACTTGCTGCGGGCAGCCAAGAAGCAGAAGGCAACAGCGGAAGACCCCGCCGTCCAGGTCAGGCCCAAGGGGACCCACCTCTAGCCAGGCTGGCTCCCACCAGCAAGTCAGCTGCAGGCCCTCAAAATTCGAGCCCTTCCACAAGTCCAGCATCTGACAGCTAGACAGAAACAGTAACAGCTTGAACTGGACAGGGAAAAAAAAAAACTAAAAATACTAGAATTGATTTAAATAATTTTCTATTTGAAAGTTCCTGCTAGCCAAATAGCTCAGCGGATTAAAGCACCTGCAAGCTGGTGCAGGGGCTGGGGTTTGATCCCCAGGGACTGCTGTGCTGGCCCCACCCCTGGGGCATGCTGAGACAGTAATTGAGACTGGGCCTGGTGATGAGCACCTGTAATCCCAGCTCTTGGGAGGCTGTAAACAGGCGGATCACTATGAGTCCCATCTAGT
>NDGM011113284.1:0-11027 GCA_002564305.1 Octomys mimax
AAAAAAAACCCACAAAAGGTTAAAAAACAAAGGACTCAGACTCCTTTTCTCTTAAACACTCATCTGCGCATAATTTGAGAAGCCAATTAAGAATGAGAATTGTTAGAAACAGAACCCATGCAACACGTATGCATTCCCCACGAGATCAAGTCAGAGGTCACATCAGTGACAACCAGAATTTCATTAGAGAAGCGAAGCTTGACATCCTGTCACTTTCAGTACCTCCTAATATAAGGAGATGCCGTGAGGTGCAGAGCAGGGAAAAAGAAGATGAGTGCTTTATCTAATAATGACTCAAAGTTCAATGTAAACTTGGCCAAATACCATCAAAAAGCAAACAAGAACAAAATCTACAACTTTCTAAATAAGTTCAATCAACCATGATTGAATATTTAATGTATAATCTACTACAGACTATTAATATTTTGCTGTATGGATATCTATACATTATATTCATTCAATATATATTTATCAATCACTTACTAAAGACAATGTTTAATTCAAAAATAGTGTGATGATGAAGGAGAATTTCTTTTGTATAAGGCAAATAGGAAAGGAAAGTGAATACATATGGCTCAATCCAGTGGACTCTAAACATTCTGACTTTTGTTTTGTTTCATTTACAAACACATAGCTCTTGAGCAAAAGTTCAGACCTACACTGAGAGCACCGTCAGTGCACAATAAGAGGATAAATGAATCATAGTTCACTTACTCCATATTTCAACAAAAAATTGGAAAATCTAAATTACCCTACTTTCTTGCCTGAAAACACATGTTCAAATGTAGTAACATAGAAAAAAGGGAGCTGAAGTTTGAGATTCTCACAGTTGAAAGATAAAAGATATAGAAGCGTGTGTTGCTGAAGTGTAAAGTGGGATTCCATCTCTCCGTGCTTCTGGGAGAATCAGCAGTCAATTTGACACTCATATTTTGGGGTAGCTAATCTGTTCTCCATACCATGAAGGGAACTACAGAGACAGAAGTAAATCAGCTCTTTCCCTCAAGGATAAAATCACATATAAACAATATCAAAACAGCATGAAAAGTACATGTTTATTTTTCAGAGGATTACAGAAGAGCCCCACCTAACCTCAGAAGTCAGCGAGTGTGTGGGAGAGGAGAGGACATGAAAGAATGGATCATCCAAAGATTCCCAGATATAGAACTACTAAAGTGAATTTTAAAACCTATTCTTCAGGAATTTGCATGTAGGAAGAAGAGGAAATAGTTCAGGCAGAGTGCTGCATACATAAAGACAATGTCATGCGAGAAGTGAAGAGAATGGTATTTTTAATTTTTTCTGAGGAATACAAAATAATATTAAGAAAGAAAAATTATAGATGATACAGAATTTCACTAAACAAAATAGCATGGGTTTCACAGTATTTGTTGTAAGGCAGAGTGTTTGAAAGAAGTAAAACTCAAGGGAAGTAGACCTTTAATGGTCTCTGTGACACAGGTAGAACATCCCCAGAAGCTGGGCTCAAACAGACAACTAGGATAGAATAAGAGTGATCTGACTAAACTTGGGAAAAAGAGACACAACCTTGGCCCTGAAAGTGTGGGGGTAAAACCTAACAGAGGAAAAAGGGATCCTTCCCACGTCACTTGTTCAACTACCGGGCAAATAAGTAGTAGGGCAAGTGATTGAAACCACGTCAAGGGGAAGCCCCAAGCCTCTCCTGCTGTGTCCCTTACACCGTATTCTTAAGAAACAAAGAATATCTTCTGGACAATCATAATATCAGTGATGAGAGAAAGTGACCAACAAAAGATGAAAGAAAATTGGACAATTCACAAAGCACAGGTGAGCACTTGGGCGAGTAGTGAGGAAGAGAGTAGAGCGATTCCTCAAGACACTAGGGTTAGTGGTCCTATTTGACCCAGTTATTCCCTTTCTGGGTATTTTTTGAGAACGATTAACAACATCACACCACAGAAACATAAGTGCACCCATGTTTATAGCAGCAAAGTTTGTAATAGATAAATCTCGGAAACAACACAAATAGCCATCAACCAAGGAATGCATGAAAACTATTTTGTCTTTTTATGCAATGGAGTACTACTCAGCCATAAAGAAAGATAAACTCAAGATATTGATAGGCTAATGGATGCAACTTAAGACCATCCTCATAAGTGAGATAAATCACACTCACATGTATGAACATGGTATTGCCACCCTGCTGTGAGGAACTAAAAGAATAAAAGAACCAAAATGTACAATGGATATTGTGAAACAGGAAGAAATTGTTTGAAAGAAAAAAGGATGTAGGATGAGGGAAGGGGAAAGGAAGAAAGAGAAGGAAAAAGTACATGTTGGTTGCTCTACCAGTTTCTCTTAGTTTGCCAAAAGGAGAGAGATTATATGTACAGTCATATTTACAGCAGCAGAGTTTGTAACAGCTTAATATTGGAAACAATTCAAATGTCTATTGATCTGTTAACATCATTTGGAGAATTTTCTATGCCATATCATATATACTGAGTAACTACTTTTAAAGATAAAAATATGCACTGTAGTAACTATTGTTATTCTTGTATCATTTTGTTATGACATTTCATTTTAACTTTCCATGAAATAAATAAAGATTAAGACACAGGAAGAGAGAAACACCTGGTGTACTAAGTTCAAAATGATTGAAAGTTCCATCCAAAACCAAGAGGAATACATGGAGAGTTTCATTGTTTCTGTCAGGCATTGTGGCAAATGTCTGTAACCCCAGCTCCCCAAGAGGCAAGCAGATCAGTAGTTCAAGGCTACACTGAGCAACTAAACAAGATTCTTGCCTGAAAATAAAAGCAAAAAGATCTGGAGATATAACTGAGCGTAAGGTCTTCGATTCATTCCCTAAGGCCGTAAGCAAACAAAACAAATGAAATAATCCAATAGGTAGATAACACTAGGAGGTCACAGTGGCACACAGAGGAGACTCTATTATAGGGAGTCTCAAGACCAAGGTGGCAATTTCAACCATGAGAGACATAAAGCACTTGAAACTGACCAAATCACTACAAAATAAGGACAAAACAATTCCTGGAGACCTCCAGTACAAAACAAGTTTGGTTTACTGTTTCTTTATGAATAAGTTGCTGACATAAAGACCCTTGTATATGTCCTGAGAGACTGTCTGGTCTTCTGATCTGAGACAGTATCAAATGATGAGAGATCTTGTGGATTCTACTGTGGGACTTACACAGTTATAAGAAAGACGCCAGGGCAGTCACTGCATATATTTTCTTTATTTTTCCTTTCAAATTATGTATCTGTTGTGATTTCTACTGAAATGAAATAAAACAGAAAAATTGGAATTACATCTGCTAAGTGTTACAAATGTGAAATTTTGCTTGTCCTTTTCTCCTTACCGTAAAATTCTGACCTTTGAGATTTTCTTGCAGCTTTCCAATAGAGGGGGCAGTTAAAATTTCATATAGTTTTTATTTAGATTTTTTATTCAGAAGAATTCTGTTCCAGGACCAATTTAACATTTAGTAGCTATGCAACTAGAGATAGCTCCTTAAAATCTTCATACTCACTTTAAAGTGGGTGTGGATGACAATGTATACACTTTACAATGCTGTAATTTAGAAAGTATGTAATTTATAAAAATTCATAGCAGGGGCCGGGGACATGGCTCAGAGGAATAAGTGCTTCCCTGGAAAGTGCAAGGGCCTGAGTTCAATCCCCAGTTCTGCCAAAAAAAAAAAAAAAATCATCGCAAAATGTAAGCAACTAAGGACATGGGAGACATAATATAAGTAAGTAACAGTATTAAAATTTATAATTCCCCTGCAACTGAACATCTACTTGACACTCCTTTACACCCAAGAGTTAGAAACAGATATCAATGAAACATGCTGCATAGCCTAAGGAGACTCAATGTCAAGATCAGTTTTCTGCTTCCAGAGATGGCCCTGCAGTGTAAATAAAGTGATAATGACTGAGTGTCACGCAGCTTGGTTTTAGTTTTTTATGTATTTGGTACAGGATCTACAGGGTCTCACTACATAGATCGGACTCATAGTGATCCTCCTGTTTTCCGCCTCCCAAGTGCTGGCATTCCTGGCGTGCACCACCACACCCAGTCTAACACAGCTTCATTTTAAAAATGAGCTCTGCCACTACTGTGATGTTGCTTAAAATGTACCTGTTCATGATTTGTCATGTAAAGTAGCAGACTCCTCTTGGTTTTTCAGAGTAGCTGTAGTACATAAAAAAATACCAGCAGGAGAATAACCTGAAGAGGTTAGTTGTTGTTTGTTCGGTTGAGTGTACACAAAACAAAGTACTCTTTAGTTCTGCTGTAGGACTTGGCTTGGATTCATCTTCCTTTGGACATCTAACCAGATTGTACACCACCGCAATCCTACTGGGATGCTAGAAGCACAGAGCAGATGCAAAGCCAAACTGCCTAATTGCTTTTCATATGTAGAAATGAATGTTGCATTACTTTCTTATGACTTATAAAAGATGAGCATGGATTTCAGGTCTCACCGTGATAGAAATTTATTCTACCACAGTTCTGGACACCTTAAGTCCAGTGTCAGCTGTACGGGGCAGCAGTCAAAGTGCTGGCATGAGGGTGCCCCTCAGGGCTCTGGGGACGAATCCACACCTTGCGCTTTGCAGCTCCTGGCTCCCAGGTGTCTGTGGCCAAATAACTCCAATCTCTCTCTCTCTCTATCTCTCTCTCTCTCTCTCTCTCTCTCTCTCTCTCTCTCTCTCTGTGTGTGTCTTATCTCTTTCTCTCATCACTTTCTCCTCTCTTCTAATCTCTTTATAACTTTCTTATAAGAAAAAAATAAAGTTGCTGTTAAGAAAATGTTATCTGCCCCAGGACCCTCTACAGATTCAGACCACACTGTCTCAACCCATTCTCTACAACTTGACCCAATTCCCACATTCCCATTACTTCCCAATAATGCCACCAAATTCCAACCCAACCAGTAGACTAAGCCATGGCTGGAGGCAGAGGCATCGTGGTGTTGTAACTTTCCAAAAGCCTCTGGCCTCTGACCAAGTGAGACCCTAAGAGATATTTTAGATGTAAAACCATCACAGATAGTGCTATAGTGTCAGCTGAAGGTTGGCTTCATTTTTATTGCTTGTTCTAAAATGACTAGGAGACATAATGTTGATGGTATGCATCCTCCCCGGAGGCACCTAATGTCAGATTGTAGGCATCTTCATCATTCTTAGTTTGATTATTTTATTAACGCATGATTGTCTGATTGTGGGGTGAATATTTGTTTCTTGGCCAGTACTTATTTACAATGGTGGTGTTTAGATATTGAAGTTACTGCAGCTATAAACTGATTTTGTTCTAAGAAAAAAAAAATGTACCACAAAGCCAAGGGCAGAAATGCACTTCTAATGTGAGCCATAGGGGGAGAGAATAAAGTTTAATTATTATCCCCTTTGTTCCCAGTCTTCATAAAAATGGAGTGTCATCGTAGCAGTCACTGCCACTGATATCAAATGCACGTGTATGCATATGTGTATTTCCCTCTTTCATTTTATCACCTGTCTGTATTTATTCAGTGACCTAGAAACTATTGTAACTTTTTTCCTTTGTGTACTAAACTGGTCAGAACTACCTAGGAATTGTTCTTTCATGTGAACTTCTGCATTTTACTAAAATGCTCCCACATAGTTTGTACACCTTGTCACCAGGAACAGCAAGAAAACCCAGGTTCAACTTCTCCTTTCCCTGTGTGAAGTAAACCAGGGCTTCAGATCTCCTGATCTAAACCATCTCTTCTACTGATTCTTCCAATAAAAAGTATTAGTACAACTGCTCATTCTCTTTGACTGCAACCATTTTTCCTAATAAAATTTAAATACTGCTCGTTTACTCCATGATGTTCAAAACGTAATGCCCACTACACTGTACACTATTTTAAAATAAGCTTTGTGAATGAAGTCATTATTTCTTAGCTGTTTTGTGTGGGAAGATGGGAGAGTCCACAGTATATGTCTTAGAGAGTTTTATTACTTGAAATAATTGTTTCTTTTAATGAATATTAAAAACTTAATATGCATTTAGGATGCATTATTTAGCATTGTTTTACAGCCCAAGCTGTGAACTACTTTTAATTTTTTGATATATAAACTAATTGGGAGAGCTCAGAAAGGCATACTCAGAAAGGATTTGTTTCTTTTCCTACCTTTTCCCCATTTTCTAATATTCTATCTCTTTTGCCCAATTACTATTGGTCTTCATTTATGTTTCTTATTTCTTTCCTGCTATGTGAATATTTCCATTCATTTCCTATATTAAAAACCAGTTACTAGATGCACCAGTTGCCTTTCTCTTGGAAATCAGTTCAAAACAGTGAACAAAAATTTGATTTTTTGTATATTTATATTTTAATATGCCCTTAATTATCCTGTGCTTTCATATCTCATACTGGTGAATATTAGGATTTTAAAAATATTTTTAAATTACAGTGTATTCTATAGTGCATAATTGTATGTGCATATTATTTTAAATTTTTGGAGGTGTACCTAGAGAGTGGATTCCTACGTGAATGTAGGACCAGTGGGTCAAAGGGCAGCATGTGTCTTCGTTAGATTTTATAATATGTTCAAATGTAGGTTACATGTTTTGTACTTCCACCGAAAGTATCTGTTTCTGCCTAACCCACTAGGACAGTATATAACCAAAGATAAAAGAGTTTTGACTAATCAATGGCTATGGCATTTTAGCATCACATCCATATAACAATGACAGATGACAAAACGCAAGTTCACCAAGCCACAAGATAACTTACTGGCCATCTCCTTTAAACATCTTTTTTTTTTTCCTGTATTTTATGGGTCTACAGGGTGTTCAGTGTCTTACTACTAGATCAGACTCATAGTGCTCCTCCTGCTTTCAGCCTCCCTAGTGCTGAGATTACAGACACGTGCCTCCATGCTGTCTCAATCTCCATCTCAGTGCACCCGGGGGGCAGGGCCAGCTCAACAGGCCTGATGATCTGCTGAGCTATTTGGCTGGCCCTTAGGCATCTTATTTAAAAATCTTCATACATTTGTTTTAGGACTTATCCAATATCTTTATGTCTTTTAAAACAAGAAGAGAAAAAGAACCAGCTCAAACAAGAAAGATCATACTGAAAGTGCAAGCATCACAAAATAAAATAAAATATTGTATTAAAAATATATATGTTTTACTTCATTTATCTCAGGGATATTTTTCTTTTGAAATTGAGTCAACTAAATGAATTGTAGCAAGGCTATAAAAATAAATCTCTTTGGAAAATATACTATTTATATTCGATAGATATTTACAAGTGTTTACTTCCTATCTTCTTTGGAACACTCAGTACAATTATTCCTGTGGTAGCTTTTTCCAAATTGAGAGCTGAATTCTCATGCACCTCATACTCAAAATTCTACAGCAGTAAAAAAAGGTGGATTTTAATATGTAGTATACACATTAAGAAGTATAATAGTATTATGCTTGCTTCTTATGCATAAATGCATCAAAATGTTTTCAGGTATTCATATTCAGAGCATCAGGTACTAATGACAGAAAGACTACAGTGTCACAAAGAAGCATGGCATAGAGTTCCAGAGTGCCAGGAATAGCCAACTCTGCGGAACGGTACTGTACCAGGGAGTTGACTCTCCTGTCTCACTGACAGTGCAATACAAAGTCAGTATTTGCACACTGCCACCTGCACTACAGCTACAGTTAGTGCTGACTGAAAAGTGCTTTCGTATGATGTAGCGACCACACCAATTCATGCTTAGCAATGGCTTCGCGAATCTTAGATGAGAAAGCCAACAGTCCAGTAGACTCATAGAGTAAAAGTATCAAAGCTGCTCCATCATTTCTTAGCTGGGGAGTGGTCATTCTGGATTTTAACTCAGATGAATTTGACGTGGAGGCCCACTAGCATTCACACACACACACTTAAAGCTTTCTAGTGAACTTCATATCTCTATTTCTATTGAGTGTAGTTTTCCTTAAGGTACTTGAGTTTTCCCTTAATCTCTGTCCTTGCTTTTTGCTTAATTGGTTTTCTGATATAGAATTAAATCTCCTCAAGAGAAAAATGATTTAAACCATGCAATCATTTGTTCATACTGACTCACGCATTCCTTAGAGGCACAGAATAGTAGAGGTCATCTGTGCAAATGCTTGTGTTATCCAGATGTGGAAAATAAGGTTTCCCAACATCACCAGGAACAAAGCTGCCGACATAAACTTAGATCCTCGACATCAGAAACTTGTGATCTCCCAAACAGAAGTAACTGTGGTGCTATTTATTCACATAAAGCTTTTGCAAGAAAAGAAAATTTGTGATTTCTCTTTTTGATAAAGAAAACGACAGGTCAACATCAGTTAGGCAAGGGCACACATTTTTGTGGATTCGTCAGCCTCGATCTGTGATAAGAGCATGGCTTTTCTTAGCAGCTTAACCTGACCCAGCTGACTTGCTTCATTGTATCATAAATGATACAATCAGCTGCTTCCCTAGTACCCGTATGGTAGACAAATTCGGTACTTTCCGATTTTTCTCTATCTCTTAGGCACCCTCTGCAGCACTCACAAAAGTCTGAAATTGGCAGGCCTACATACACAGAAGCTGACATCTCTTTGGAATATGCCCTGAAGGTCAGATAATTTCTCTAGCTTATTGAAAATGTATCATCCTCCTAAAAGAGAATAGTACAGAGAACACCCTTTTAAAGATCCTTAAGTAATCATAAGTATCAAAGAAAGACAAATGATGGAATAAAAACGATTGTGGATCAACCTCTAGGAATGACGTTGGATAACATCACTAAATTACTAAGAATATAATGGAACACTCTTAATGAAAACTTCTAGGACAGCAATCTCTCATATTTTCATCTAAACCACTGAATGCTTTTTTGTTCACTGTTGTTGTTGATGGTAATAATTGATAACGTAGAAAATTCTGTCCAAGCCCAATTCTCTGTCATGTGGAATAGTAGATAATTAATGTAGCATTAAGAAAGTATAAACTTAATAACCATCCCTTGTGATAAAAAAAATTGAAAAAGAATATGAAAGGTTAATAATTTCTTTCTACCTGCTACCCATCAATACAATTTCTGTTCTTGAAGTCATCAACGTTAACAGAAAGTTGTTAATATCTCAAAAGACTCGTTATGCAAGTTTTCTGCAGTATTCCTGCCTCCCAAGGCTCATGTCACAAGAACAGTTATTTGACAGCAAGAAGGAAGAAGTTGGAAAAACAATTTTAATTAGCCCTTTGTTCTGGAAAGCTTATTTTGCCCAATGGATTAGTCTTCTCAATAGCTTCTCACCATGTTCTTCTGTTCTTCAAAGTAAGGAGTCCAGTTACTGAATTAACACTGCTTTCTTGTAATCATTGCCAGATCATTTGGGGGGCCATATCGGACCCTCAGAACATGACTCTCGCACTCACATTAGATAGTGCAGAAGTTTCTCCCTGGAACCAGTAGGATGACTTTCCTCAAATTAATTCATTAATTGATTAATTTTTAGTCTCTCTCTCTCTCTCTCTCTCTCTCTCTCTCTCTCTCTCTCTCTCTGTATATATGTATGTGTGTGTGCAGGGTCCTGCTACACAGACCAGTAGTGATCCTAGTGTTTTCAGCCTCCCCAGCCAGATCAGCGCTGCAAGAGTCCACGCTGGTGCGGCATGAAGTGCCAGAGATCAAACCCTGGCCCCCACACTTACCTAAGGAAGGACTTAGTCCACTGAGCTATTTCGCCTGACCTACTCTTCAAATTTAAAGAGCAATTTAGAGATATTTACTCCTTTACACCAGATATATAATTTTCCCCTGAATTTCCAGTTAGCTTAGCAAGGAAAAATAACTAAATAATTTTTTAAAAAATGGAAATTATCAAGACAACTTTTTTTCAGGTTCGTATCAAAGACTGAATTCCATGTTCACTGCTGCTTGCCCAAGATGCTCCTGCATCTGAGGGCTCATGCTGCAGCCACGGCTGCGCTGCACTTCTAAGGGACAGGTTCCATCCTGAGAGCTTTCAGACCGACATGGGACCTGAGGGAACCAAAGCGATCAACATAATAGGCACCAATAAAACCAAACGCCTGGAAAGAAAACAAGAGCATCGTCTAATGGAAAGCAAGGAAGTAAGAAACGTGAAGGAATATAAAACAACTATGCAAAGGAGACCAATAATGAAACAACAAAAGCATATTCTAATGGAAAGCTAGGAAATAAATTTGAAGGGTTGTTGTAAAAAAAAAAAAAAAAAGTAATGCAGGGGAGACCAATAATGAAGCAACTGTATTCTTCTGAAAGCAAAGGGGGCGAATAATGAGAACCTTGACCTAACCCTGTTAAAGAATGAACACTGTTAAGAGTAGAAGAATTATCCCAGAGCTGGATCAGTCCTCTTCCGACAGACAGGCAGCACGTATTACACAGGAAGGCAGCCAGCCTGTTCTTTGCCCACTGCTTCTTAACATCATCATCCAAACTTAGGCCAACCTCAGGCACAAAGATGGTGACATTATCTTCACCATCTAAAAGTATACCACTTATGACAGTTACAAACTATGAAGCTACTTTAGAAAAGAAAGTGGTCTTCAACAGCGTCTCACTCAAACTTTTACAAAGGAATTCAAGGGGGAAATAAATGACAATGGAACAGGCTAGATAAAATGCAATTCATGGCTGAACAGAGTGCAAGGCTAGTTTTTGGCTCGGACAAATCAAACTACTCTGGCCTTAGAATCTAAACCAAACTGATTTTTTTTTTTTTTTCTGAAGTCTTAAAGGATAGAGATGAAAAACATGAGTTTCTTGTTTCTGCTCCACAGTGTATGTCTTGGTGTCAAAGGCTGCTGAACTTTCATTATGCAAGTTAATAAAATTAAGATCAGAACAGAACAAATTAAGAGACAATGTTTAGGATGTTTGTCAAAGCTGAAAAGACTTTCAATAAACTTAATATTTGTAGCCTTGGGCTGGGGAGATGGCTCAGTAGAATAAGTGCTTCCTTGGCAAGCGCAAGGGCCTGAGTTCAA
>NDGM011113289.1:0-14751 GCA_002564305.1 Octomys mimax
AAAAAAAAAATCAGCCTCAATTTTTAGGATTTCTGGTTTCTGTAGTCTGAATATTGCCACCATGGCCAGTTTCAAGCTGTTGGCACAGTGTAACTGAAGGGGTAGTTGGAAAGAAATGTACATGGAAAGCTGTCAAGAGTTGACATGAAGACACTCCTGCAAACTACTTTTTTGTCTTTAAAACGTTTTTTTAAATCTTCTGTTTATTTATTTGGTACAAATAAATAAACTATGTAACTCAGACTTGAAGTGACTCACTATGTAACTCAGACTTGAAGTGATCCTCCTGTGTCAGCCTCCCCAGCACTGGGATATTAGTCTTATTAATCATATATGTAATGCATAAGTGTTTTAGGAAAGCTTGATTTCTTTTTCCTTACATAAGTAAACACAAAACAATAAATAAATAATAAATAAACAGTTTTATTATTCCCTTCCTTTTCTCCAAACTCTAATGGCATATCCCTGCATGCCTCACATGGGAGATTGCTATTGTAGGTACTTTTGAGCTTCGGTCTTTCCATTATTCATCCTCTTTTGTGTCATCATTCTTTTCCTTTTGTATTATTTTTGTGACTATATTGACAAACTGTATTTGTACACTAGTGTCTTCCACTACTGAAGGTGGACTCTTGACCTAACATTCCTTTTTATCAATAATTTTGTTTTTTTTCTTCCCTGTCATAGCAAAACCACTCAGATATCTAGACATGACATTTCTGCTTCTTCCTCTCTATTTTATCCCATCTAATTTTATCCCTACTACTTTGCTGAATGTGCCTTGTCATTGCCATCAATGAGATCTGTATTGTGAAATCTAATGGGTAACTTGTTCTCATCTCACTTAACCTCATCTTGAAATAGCTTCTCGTGTGGCTTCTGCTTTAATAAATTCTTCTGGTTTTCTATGTGTTCTTGTGCTGAACATTTTTCTACAACTCAGGAAATAATGTTGGTTCCTCTTCTATATTTTGACCATTTTCCTTGGTGATTCATCTATTTGTAGACTGTTGTGAATCAGCTATGTGCTGGTTCCCACTGTAGGCTCCTGGGCGCACTTTATCTTCTGATGTCCACCTGTGTATATCCAATTGCCCTTTGATACTTCCAACTGGGATTTCATAGCTAGATAGCCTAATGGTGACAACTCCAAAGTAAAGCTCTTCATTCCTCCCTATTCTTGTCCATACTATTTCTATTTTGCCTCAGCCTTACTTACTTAAAAAAGTAAACCTGTTATTAAATCCATACATCTGGAATCCATTCCTAACTTCTTTTTATTTGTTTGTTTGTTTGTTTGAGATAGGGTCTCTTGCATAGTTCAGGCTGGTCTTGAATTTACTGTGTAGCCCAGGGTAGCCTTGAATTCCCAGCTCAGCTTTCTTGAGTGCTGGGTATGTAGGCATGGAGCCACCACAGTGGGCTTTATCTTCTTTCTTTACCCCTCACATCTGCTCCATAATTACATCTTGTATCTATAAAATATGTGTTTAATTTGTGCTTCTACCTTAATCCAGGCTCAACATTTTTATCCTAGATGGTCATAATAGCACCTGTTAGGATTTTCTACATTTTTCATTTCCCTCTTTCCAATCCATTCCTTATATAATAACTAAAAGTGATTTTTATAAAATATAAATCAAATTATTCTTCTCTCCTACATGCTTCAGGTATACTTAGAGAATCCTGAGGCTGTGTGTGTGATCTGGCCTCAGTCTCTCTCTTCATCTTCAGTACATATGAGTTTGCCCTTGGCTCCTATGCTTCAGTAAAACTGGCCTTCATTTTGGCCTTAGAACTGGTTGGTCTGTTTCTTCAGTGCCTTCACAATTTTGGTCTGTCTTCTGTATCTTTTTGAAGCATATTGCTTGGCTGGTTCCTTCTGTTTTGATGATTTCCATCTTAAACATAACCTCTGAAGAGATTCCTTCCTATTCTCATGACAGATTTTCTGTGGTTTGTTTCTGTCCTAATACATACACCATTTGATATTCTTTTTCCTTATTTATTGACGTGATTTGGTAGAAGGTATGTGAGAGCAAGAGATAGCTGTCTGCTAGCCATAATAAATGATCTTTTTGCTTTGGTTTTGTTTCAGTGGGAGCTGAAATACCCTAAGGTGATTCTCCGAGAAGCAGGCAGTGTGTCGGAAGAGCTCCACAAAGAGGTGCAGGAGGCCTTTCTCACATTGCACAAGCATGGCTGCTTATTTCGGGACCTAGTGAGGATCCAAGGCAAAGATTTTCTCACTCCAGTATCTCGCATTCTCATTGGGAATCCTGGCTGCACCTACAAGTACCTGAATACTAGGCTTTTTACAGTACCTTGGCCTGTTAAGGGGTCTGATGTAAGCTACACTGAGGCAGAGATTGCTGCTGCTTGTCGGACCTTTCTTAAGCTCAATGACTATCTGCAGATAGAAACCATCCAGGCTTTGGAAGAACTTGCTGTCAAAGAGAAGACCAATGAAGATGCCACGCCAGTGTGTATGACTGAGTTCCCCAGAGTTGGGATGAGGTCATCCTGTGATGAAGCAGATAAGAAGATCAGAGCAGCATATAACGTCACTTTGCTGAATTTCATGGATCCTCAAAAGATGCCACATTTGAAAGAGGAGCCTTACTTTGGTATGGGGAAAATGGCAGTGAGCTGGCACCATGATGAAAACCTGGTGGACAGGTCAGCAGTAGCAGTGTACAGTTATAGCTGTGAAGGTACTGTCTGCCTGGGGAAAAGCAGCCCAACTGTAATGTGGCCAGAGTTTAGACTCTTAAAAAATGATGTGCATATGTGTGTTTGCTATTGCTATGCATGTGTATGTGTGTATTTGTGTCGTGTGTACTTTGAGGTTTATCTCACTTATGTGTCTGCAGCATATACTTTTTTTCATCTTGCTGTGCTGTGTGGCTCACTGTTGCACGCACTCAGAATATTTTTGCATGTAAGCACTGCTGTCATATTTGTCTTTCCCATACCCAGGAGAGCAGCATCTTGGATTCATCCAGCCAACTGCCTTTCTCTAAAGCTCGGAGTACTTGTACAGTTACTATAATTAACTTGCTGATCAAGGGCTGGGAAAAGAGAAATCTGTCAAATCTTTCCAGGCTCTCACAGGTGCACATTTCTTGTCTTGCCACAATATTTTATTGTGGTTGACATCACTATCTTGATGGGCGTGATTTGTCAAGTATGGACTTGTTCCTGGTTTCGTATCAGATTTACCACTGTCCTTCCTTGCCAGAAGCAACTGAGGTGACTTTCATAAGCAGGCATTCCTCTGTGTTCGCAAAGCTTTCCAGCTTCCTTCACAGTTTTGCAGTTTTAAATGGCATAGGGTTGCTGTGGCAGACTTGGTTTTGCTTTTTCTGAAACCTGGTTGCCTTAGAACAGAGATCATAGGCCACTCTTAATAGTCTACCCAAGCTTTCCTTTTTCTGTTGTTCAGTTTCTGTACATCTGTAGTGATGGTGAACGCTTATGTGTTTTAAGCGTTCCAGACAGCCTGCTGCTCATGCCTGCCATAGGTTTGCCACCACTGGTTTAGCGTCCTCAGCTTCTCAGAATAGGATTACACACCAGGTGCTTGGATGTACAAAGTCCACCCAGGCCATCATTTTCTTTTTTGTTTGACTATTTGACAGAGGAATATAAGAATATTAACTCTCCTCTGTATTTTTAAGTCCATTTTTATTGTTACTTTCAGTGAGGTTTTTTTGTTTGTTTAATAAAATGATTGTTTCAGAGAAGGACTTTTAGAGAAAAAAAAGTCACAGTACTCTTAAAATTTCTTTGTCTCAAAAATTTCCTCAGGCGTACTAGTATCCTTCCCTAATACTTTCAGTTCAAAACAAAGTACTAGTTTATTGGTACATTTTAGATATACATAATGATCCTATTCATCATAGAAAATTTGTACCCGTACATGCTATGTTTTGATTCCTCTTTTTTTTCCCAATTACCTTTTTCCTTTAACCTTCCCTTCCGTACTTAAAAAAGCTTCCCCCCATTTTATCCTTTTAATTTTATATTTTAAAGGAAATAAAAATAGATAAGACATTAGAATGATATAGAATTTAAGAAAAGATGATAGGGATTCAACAATGGTTGTTATATTGCACATTATTGTCTTCAAAGTAGTTGCTCAGATTACCAGATACAAACGTGTAAAATTGGTCAAATAAAATTTTAAGCATTAATAACTGCTCCCTTCAATAAACCAATAGAGTACTACATTAGTACTACAATTAGTACTACATTAGTACTACAATTATTTAGCTATCCTGTGTATATTCATATATATCCTTTTGCAATTTTTCTTTTCTTTTCCCTTCTTTCAGAGCTTGGAAATTTCACCAGTATCCCTGGCCTCTCGAATAGTAACACTGACCCAAGAAAAATCCTTTGAAGGGATTCAGTGCTGTCCTAATGGAAAGAACTGAGATCCTCTGATCTTATTAATAAGGCTTTGCCAGGGATTTAAGAACTATCACATCCAAGAACTCTGAAGTGAAGGAACAATTGAGTTTGTTACTCTCTTTCTTATGGAGGCAGCTTTCAGAAACTGTAGTGGTGGCATGTGATAGCACAAACTGCCACAAAGGTGTCTTTGTACTCCCATTTCTTCTCAGTCCTGCAGGTTAATAGTTCTATTGTACTTCCTTCACATGGGCGATCAAGTTGATTTTGAAATCTAGAATATCTTTCAGAAAGGCATTAACATTTTTTAAGAATAGTTTATAGAATATAAACTACTCTATAGATAGAGTAGTTTAGACTGATAAAATATATAAATTGTGTCTCAATATAGAAATATTTATGCTTGCAGTCATAACCTAGAAGAGGGAACTATAAAATTGAGATCTGTAAGAGCAGTATAATGCCTTTGTTCTCTTACATGCAAGATTCCTAAAACTCTAATAATGCTAGTGCTGGGAGTTCCTGTGGTTTGAGCACCTACTATATGTGGGGCACTATTGCAAACATTTTATCTTTTTCACAACAACCCTGTAAATGAAGTAGTAATTAAGAACAGTTGTGCTTTGCATAATGATATTTTGATTGAAGAGTACTGCATATCCTGTTGGTGACTCCATAAGTTTATAATAGAGCTGCCAATTTTCTGTTGCCCATTGACTTTTTAATATTGTAAAACTACAAATAACTCATGCATTTTTGGTGATGCTGGAATAAAGAGGCCTCTGGTGCTTCCAGTTGTATAAAATAATAGCATATACAATTAGATAACAATACTTTGTAGTGATTATATACTAGCTTATCTGTTTATTGTATCATACTTTGTTATTTTACAGTACTCATTTATTTTACAAATTTACTATGAAACATTGCTGTGTTAAATAAAAAATGACATCATACATCTGATGTTTATTCTACCTCTTGACTGTATCAAGGCCATCTTGAGTGACTTTGTCCTATACCATCTAGAATTGGGTAAGTACATTCTGGTATTTACACAGTGAAAAAGCTGCCTCATACCATATTTCTCAGAACATATGCCTGGTGTTAAGCAATATAGGACTACACTAGTATTGTCATTTGACAGATGAGAAAACTGAGGCACAGATGATGATTAATTTTTCATGGTTATACAGTTCATAATTGGCAGAGCTAGGATTTAAATCAAGACTGTCTGATCTCCCAAGTTGTAACACCCAAGCCTGTGTACTTTATGAGTAGGTATTCCCTATCACAGTGGTGGAGCTATCTTTGGGATTTGGATTTTTAAAATATCCACTTCCCAGAAAGGTTAAGGGAATCTGTTTGCCCTCCTTTAAAGTCCTGACACCTTCTCCCTCCAACTTCATTTCTCCTTTACATCTGCTATAATGTTCTAGCACATAATTCTCAGGTGATTAGAATCTGTTAAGTAACTTATTTTATAAAATGGAACCTCTTTCGGGTCTCTACCTATTTGTGTGATTTGGGGCCAGATGTCATACAAATTAAGTGCCTTGAAACTCTGATGGATGCATTTCTACCGAGAGACAAGATGTTTGCTTCTCTGGCCTGCTTATATTCCTTCCCAAACTATGGTAAGGGTGGATGTGAAGAGATGGCAGTTGGGTTAAAAATCCTGCTTAGGGGTGGGTAGGGCTTAAGAGGGTCACAGAGTGGAAACTTCAGAAACTCAACTGTTTCCCATGTCCTTAAACATGTTTGTTAAGCATTTGCTAAGGGAAGTTCAGTTAGCTGTTCTAGATAGTACTAGGTCCAAAGGTGAATCAAATGCACTCCTTGCCTTGAGAAAACATATGATTGTAGAGTCTTGTGATGTTGATTATGAAATGGTAACCCTTAGATCTGGAGGAGACTTTTGAAATCACTTTTGAGGGGAGCAGGAAAGTAACTTGCCCAAGGTCCTATTTTTTCTTTATGACAAGATCAGGGATGTCAGTTGCAAAGTGTTGCTTTCCACTGGAGAAGTTCACATCAAATGCGTTGGGAGTTTAGATTTAGAAGTCATTACCTTCTGCTGGAAATAAATTTAGTTGAAGCTTCAGGTCTTTCAGGACTTTGCTCTCAATATCTTTTCCCAGAAAAGTCTTCTCACAGATTTATAATCAGCCAATCATTTCCCTTTGGTTTATTGTCATGAATAAAGGTCACTGAGAAGTAATTTGTATAGGATATGTGTAATTATATACTAAATACGTTGGCTTTCACATGAATTTCTAGTTAATAGATATCTCCAGAAGGAAGATTGAAATGGTACAATTTTTAATCAGGAATGGCTTCAGGGAACCGTATGTAAATAGGCAGAGTATTTGATTTTCCTATTCTAGCTTTGCTGGCAATTGCTTTTACTCCTAGGTGTAAAAATGGATTTGAGCAGTGAAGGCATTAAAACCCATTGCTTAACATGGTCTAATACCTTGTTCTTTGACTGGAATACTATCAGAAACATCAGTTAGACAATAACTGTTGGTTACCGTTTTTGTTTATTTGTACTGAAGGAAACATTTTCTATGATACTGTTTTTAATATAGCAAAAGCAGTTTTAAATATTTTTAACTAGTGCCATGTATTACATGTTCTCTCCATCATTTTCCGGTCTCTCCTGAAGGGCTAAGGAGGCTCACAGAATGTATCATGTTGTGTATTTTTTTAGCCTAGAAAATAGGTACTTTGCAGTAATTTTCCTGGAACTATGGGATTTCTAATTTCTAATTCTCTTATGTGGGAAAAGTAGAATCCTTTCATGGATAGGAATTTGTTTTTATAATTCTTGAATATCTATTTAGAAATGAGTTTTCAGTGTTCTTTGAGATTATTGAACACTAGATTATAATTGCAGCTAGCGGTTTTTTTCCCTTGTAAAAATCTCCTCACAGCTCACTTGACCTGTGTTTGTTCTATTGCATCATGCCATGTCCTGACAGTTACTCTGAAAGTCTTAAGAGATAACTCAGTAGTGAGGAGTTGTGAGTTGGTCCTGTAACTCACTTTCTTTTTGGCCCCCTATGAAATTATTCATTTAACAATTTACATTTCTTATTTGCTAAGCACTCTTCTAGAAGTTGGGTATATAACAATGAATAAAACACAGAATTCCTTTCCCTCATTAAATTTATTTGAGTAAGAGGAGATAGAAAATTTAAAAAGTATGTTGTTAAAGTAAGGAACAGGCCTGTGGCCTTAGGCTGAGATGTTATATACAGCCTCTTTCAGAAGGTAGAATCTGAGCAAAGGCTGAAAAGAATGCATCAATTAGAAATTTGAAGGGAAAACTCTCACAGAGAATGTGGAGCACAAATGGAACTCCATGGAACATGCTTGGAACTTTTTACAAGCAACAAGTGTGGATGGAATAGAGTAAGAGAAAGGGAAAAAGGAGCAGAAGTGAAGACAGAAAGGTGAGGATGTGGAAAGCAGAAGATAGGATCCTGTAATAGCATAATACAAGGTAGTGGACTCATAGTTGGAATGTGATTCAGTTGGAATTAAATATAGGAGAAGCTGCATTGTGATTGGCGTTGAAGAGGATGACACAGTAATCCAGATGATGACCAGGTTAAGAGAGGCAGAGATGGTAAGAAGTGTGTAAGTACATTCCCAGAGAGAGAGAGAGAGAGAGAGAGAGAGAGAGAGAGAGAGAGAGAAAATTTCAGTGCAAGTGAGGAAAGAAGACCAGAAGTATCACCACACATTTATCAAGAAAGGATAGGGGGCTGGGGAGATGGCTCAGTGGAATAAGCGCTTCCCTGGCAAGTGCAAGGGCCTGAGTTCAATTCCCGGTTCCACAAAAAAACAAAACAAAAAAAAAACAGGAATACCTAACTTCTTTTATTCTCTCAATAATAGATTTATCCAGATATAATTGATGTACAAGTACACTGTACTGCGTATCTCACATTTACAGTTTCCTACATTTAAACACATCTGTGAAATTATCCCTACATGCATGTTACGGTTTGTGTCTAGTTGTCCCTCTTGAGCTTCATGCAGTCATGCATGTTACGGTTTGTGTCTAGTTGTCCCTCTTAAGCTTCATGCAGTCATTGGGGTGGCTTCTAGAGTTTGTGATTAATTCATAATCTGAGATTATGAGTGTGAGTGCTGCTGGGATTACAGGTGTGAGTGCTCCACTGCCTTGGAGTGGATAGCCTGGATGCAGTAGAAGGAAGGGAAAGAGCTTGCTCTCTGCGTCTGCTGACCCTGCTCCTCCCTTTTTGCTCTTGCTGTTTTGCTATTTCCCACCTCCACGAGCTGCTGTGCTCTGCCATGTGTCACCCTGCCTTGGAGCCAACAGGGTATGAACTGAAACCTCTGCAAACTGAAAGCTAAATAAGCCTCCCGTCCTTAATTTTGGTGGTCAGTTATTTTGTCCTAGCAGCGAGAAAAAATTAACTGAGACAATACACATATCCATGAACCAGGGTTTTGTTATACCCCTTTGCTGTCCTTCTTTTCTGTCTTTAGTCAACCACTGACTGGCTGTCACTAGCCATGTTTATAAATTCTACGTATTAAAATTTTTTTTATGTATTTGGTTCAGAGTCTATAGGGTCTCACTACACAGGTTGGACTCCTAGTGATCTTCCTGTTTTCAGCCTCCCAAGCACTGGGATTATAGGCATGTGCCACCATGCCCAGTCTCAGCCACTGTCTCAGCGTGCCCTGGGGGTGGGGCAGGCCAGGGATCGAATCCTTGTCCCCTGCATCTGCCTAAGCAGGCACTTTAATCTGTTGAGTTATCTGGCTGGCCCTTCTTTATGTATAATTCTAGATTTATACAAATGCAGTAGTTATTTTAGTTTGGCTTTTTTTACATAGCATAATTATTATGAGATTCATCCATATAGTTGTGTGTACCAGTAATTTAATCTCCCTTTTATTCTTTATTGTGATAAAAATTGTTTAAGATTTACTATTATAATTTTAAATATATAGTTTAGTAGCATTAAGTATATTCATGTTGTTTGCCCATCACAACTGTGTATCTCCAGAATATTTGCATCATTTCATACTGAAATTCTGTCCCCATTAAACAATGATTCTCATTTCTGGTCTTCATCTTTTCATGACCATGAATTCTACTTCTGTCTCTGTATGTGACTACTCTAGTACCTAGTGCAAGTGACATCACACATGTTTTGTCTTTGTGTTAGGTTTATTTCACTGAATATATTATCCTCAAGATGTGTCCATAATACATAGTAGAATTTCATTCTTCTTAAAGGCTTAAAAAATTACCTTGCATGTGTGTGCTATATTTTATTCACTATCAGTGGATATTTGGGTGTTTCTGTCTTTGGTTATTATGAATAATGCTCTGATTAAATTATCTGAGCTTTTGCTTTTACTTGTTTTGTATATACTGTCTGCATAGGTGGAACTGCTGGATGAAGTGGTTTGTACTGACTATTTTGTGTGACTGCCATACTTTTTCCACAGCAACAGTACTATTTTATATGCCACCAGCACTACAGAAGGGTTATTTCTTCTCTACACGTATGTTAAACCTTGTCTTCTGGTGTTTGATAATAACCATACTAATGGGTGTGGAGTGATTTATCGTTGTGGTTTTCATTTATATTTACCTATTGATGGATGATACTGAGTATCTTTTCATATCCTTATTTGCCATTTATATATCTTCTTTGGAGAAATATCCATTCAAATCCTTGGTCCATTTTTGAATTGGGGTTTTATTAAGCCTTTGGGGTTTTTTTTTGCACTGGGAATTGAACTTAGGACCTTGTGCTTGCCAGGTAAGTCCTATACCACCAAGGTATATCCTTGGCCCAGCTTGAATTAGGGTTTTAATGAATTCTTTATATGTTCTAGGTATTGATTCCTTATTAGATATGTGGTTTGCAAATATTTTCTTTAACAAAACTAAATATTGACTCTCTTGATGTGATAAGTAAGGGGTAACAGGCAAACTGGAACAGAACAGTTTTTATTGTTTATGATATTGTTAGGCACTTTAATTCTTTACTATTGGTTGAATAATTTATATTGATATTAATTAGTCATGGGAGCTTAGCCAAATTACCTAATTCTTTATGATTTTTTTTTTAATTTGTAAAATAATTAGGACAATACTTATCTACGGATTTTGAGAATTAAATATAGGTGAACTACAATGTTTAATTATATACTGTGTACTACAATGTTTAGTACACAGTAAGCATTGAAAAATTGTTACTTTTAATTTTAATTGAAATTATCCTATTGGTATAATTATAGAAATTAAAAAGCTTCTATTATGTTTGCTTAGACAATAGTTATCTATGCCTTTTCTCTACATTTTCATTTCCCCCGAGGCGGTCATTTCTAATCTTTCCGTCAGTGCTATTGGATAGTAGTAAAATACTTCATTTTAAGCATTGTCTATTGGCTTCAAGATATAGAAATGAAGAATTTACTTATCTTTCTTTTCTCTGTCTGCCTGCCTACATGTGCATGCTCTTCTGATTTCTCTATGTTCCCATTATAGATGTGTTATAATTTTGATTGTACTAGCATTTTCAGCCTTCGTAGTTATAATGTCAGTGAAAATGCAGTTCTGAGATTATATTCATTTGTTGTCAGTTTACCTTGTAATTTTTTCCTGTAATTTTGGCCTTGGATTTTGGATTTTTGGATAGCTGTTTTGTACTCACTACTTACTATATTCTAAGCTCTCTAACTGGTTGTTTAACTCTCCTCTCAAGTGCTTCAGAATCGTCAGATGTTTTGTCAGTTTCTTGTCTTGGAGGAATGTCTTCTACAGTCTTTCTGTCTCTTCAGGCCAGGACTGGTTGCTTCCTATGCATGATATGTGGCTTTCCCATTTTGTGTTATATCTTCATCTTAATCCAGAGAATTGTTTTCACATATTTCCTTGGTCTATTCTTCAGAGTCCTGCATCCTAGGTCTTTCTCTTTATTTGACTAACTTATGAAGACATAAATTATTGTGACTTTGAATGCCTTAAGTCATCTTCAGTGTACTTTAAAAGTATTAGTCAGCTTTTTGTTGCTCTGACAAAAAAGTCTGAATACACAATTGAAAGGTAGAAAGATTTATCTTGACTCAGAATTTCAGAGCTTTCAATGCACTTGGTTGGCTTCCAAGCAGGAATGGGAAAGGAGCTCATCTTATGACAGCCAGGAAGCAGAGAGGGTTGGAAAAGAGCCAGAGAGAAGACACACCCTTTAGAGTTACTCCTCTCATGAACTGCTTCCTCCAACCAAGCCCTGTCCCCTAATAACACATTTGGCTGTGCTCATCACTGCTAATGGAGTTAACACCCTTATGATCCAGTCACCTTCTGAAAACGTGAGTTTGAGGAAGGGGACACATTTCATATTTAAACCATAACGTGTGTATAGCCTTTGTGTATGGAAATGTTGGTAGAAAATAATTTTTCTTCAGAATTGTGAGGACATTGCATCACTATCATTATCTTCTTGTTGAGAGTTCTCTTTTTTTTCATTCTATGTTACTGTCTTGTGGATGATTTTCTACTCTTACGATATCAGAGTGATACTTTTTCATCTCATATGCTGCCATTTTTAGCTCTTTCAATATGAAAATACATATCCTTCAGTTGCTGAACATTTTGTTGAATGACTTTAACTGTTTTCATCCTCTCCAATTTTGTCCTCTCTTTGGAGTCCATATGATTTAATTGTTGAACCTCTAATTTTTAATATTTTCTGTTTAAATTTTTATCTCCTTTATAAGATTTCCTAAACTTTATCTTCCAACCTGTCTGTTGACTTTTTAAAAAGTAAAATGTAAATGTTTTAACATATTTTGACTAATTGCCACTGAGTGAATGTCTCTACCACCCAAATGAAGAAATAAAACAAATACACATTCTAGAAATACGTTTCCCCAGTGTCTACTGTAAACACTATCCTAACTCTAAACTTATAATTCATTTTATGCATGCTTGAATTAAATTAGCAAGATTCTTCAAGGCATGATTTACATATTGCTTTTTAGTGTGTTCAAATAATGGAAAATGAATATTTGTTGTTCTAAATTATTTTTTTAAATTTTATTTTATTTTGAAAAGTAAAAGCAAAGCAAGAATAAAAATCAGAAACAAAGAAACGACAACATACAACAGTATATATGTTAGAGATTTTCAAAGAACCGCTGATTAACAGTGGTTGATATATTGTCTATTTTATCATCAAATCTGTTGCTCATGTTGCTCTAAATTAGTATCTGTTTTTCTTTTTCTCCTCAGGTTTTTATTACTTTGTGTTTGTGATGTCATCATAAATAGCTTCCTGTGGGGGGATTGGTATATGTATGTACATACACATCTTGAGCCTTTATATTTCCTCTTTCTCTCACGTCCCTACCATCTGCCCCTCTCCCCACATCCCATCCCATCCTTTCAAACAACCGTTTGATCCCTTGATCCTTTGCATTGTTCTTTTAGTCTAAATTTCATTACTGTACACTCTGATCTTTATGTATTTGCTGTTCTTGAGAAATATGTACTGTTTGGTAACAGTGTGGCCACTGTCCAAAACCTCTTAATTTCTGCAGCTGCAATCCCTGCAGTATTAGCATTCTTTTGATAGCAGGTAAACAGCCTTACTGCCGCTAAACAGGCTTAATTTTAAATGGTAAGGAGTTATCTCAGTGCTAAGACCAACGATCTCACTGACTTCAGATAGACCTTGTTTGATTAGTATGTGCTGCACCCTTTGTCTTCTATCTCATGTTTTCCAAATACCTACCTGCCCCTGCCTTTTGTGTCCACAACCACCTTTTTTCATAGGGATTGAGAAAGAGGGACACTGGTTTGTGGATATGCATTTTGAACCCTGGATAAAACTTTACTCAAAGCTGGATGAACAAATAACTATCTTTTGATTAAGCTTGTTTGGTTCTGGTCTTCTTTATTATGCACAATATGAAAGTGTTCTGTAAGTCTCCAAAACACTCTGCATCTTCCTGAAGTTGCCCAGGAATGATATCTTCTATTGTTATAAGCTCAGAGTTGGAGACCACATTGTTGAGAAGTGTCTTGCTTCCTTTCCTTATTTTATATTTTACTTCACAAAATGTCATGATTTTGAAGCTTTATTCAAGGGCCCCCAAAGCAATTTTTCTCTCCTTTTCTCACTTTCACTTTTCCCCCTAAGTCCATGAACATGATGTAATGAGGGTCTCCTATGTATGTGAATATTTTTATCTTGAATTTTTTTCCCGAAATACTTAATCTGAAAACTGACAGAGCTAGACAGCATGTTGAAGGGCCTTAGATTTTTCCATAAAGAGTTCTCGGTATTTCACCTGAAATCCCAGAAAACTTATAATTAATTTTACAATTTATCTCTGTCAAGGGACTTCGTTTTCCTGAATTGTCGTTTCGAGGCACACAGGCCCAGCTTCTTGTTACAGATTCTGAGCTGAGGCTGATTAGCTTTTCCTCCTTTCAAACTTTTCTATATTCTCCATTTCTTCAGACTGTTCATTCCTCACTAGCTGAGAAAGGTGTATGACCTGTGTTGGCAGCAGGCTTGACATCTTGTTCTTCCTAAACAATCAAGGAAAGCACTTCTGAAGAAGATCTCTGGCACAGCAGCCTGTCTTTGGCTAAATTTCCTTTCTTATGAATGTGCTTCTCCTGTCATGTTTCTTAAATGTTCTCTGGCTGATACGGTACCCATTTGCCATGACTTTGACACCTTGTCCAGAAAAAGTAAATGAAGTCTGCACAGAGTAGCTTGCTTTAACCTTCCAGAGAGATCATTCTGGAAAACAAATCTGACCCTTTATAAAGGCTTTGGTGTCACTCAGTAGCACATGGGTCTGTGGGATACCTTTCTACCTCTTTTCTTGCAAATCCATGGGGTCCATGTGACATTCCTGCAGCCCAGAACTGATTGTGTTCTTATAGTTAAACACACACATGTGTACATACACATGTATGTGCACAAACACACACACATACACATTCCATTTCCCTTTGAGAATGTGTCTTTCCTGCCACTTTCCCCTTTTGTCTCTCTCCAGCTTTTCCTTTAACAAAACAACAACAAAAATTCCTATTCTAGGCCCTAGAATGCCATAGTTCCACACTGGCCAGATAAGACAGCATTACTAACTGACCATGTTTAACTTTTGAATTTCTTCTGCCTCAAGGACCTACTCCTATAGGGCCTTCTAGATGTGGAGGTCAAGGAAGTAGAAAATATAATTATTTTGGTGGAAGTCTTAGAAGTACTCCTTTTTAGCCAAAAGGAAGTAGAGGTTCAGAAATGGACCCTTTTTTAA
>NDGM011113302.1:0-11750 GCA_002564305.1 Octomys mimax
ATGAAATTCTTTAGTTGTTCTTTGTCATGAAAATATTTCACTTCTCCATTATATTTGAAAGAATCACTTGAACACAAATCAAGTACATAAAAAGTGAAAAATTCTGTACTCAGAATAACCTTGTGTGCTAAGTGTGTGGGTCCAGAGCTGAAACAGATGGCTTAATTATTGTTGTGTATTATACAGCTATAAAATAATTATAAAACTAATCAAAAAATCACTCAATTTTTATCATGAGTAAACACGAAGAATCTTCTAAATTACCTTGATTTTTAATAGATAAAAATGAGATATATTTAACTTTTCAAAAGTTGTGTTGCTTCTCTCAGAAGAGGCTGATAGGTGGGTACTTTACCTTTGAATTCTGATTATTGTTGTATTAGGTTGATATAGTAATCCTGTAATTGTTTCTGCTAAATGGTGTGCTTGGCAATTAAGGTGAATATTTTACAAGATCAAAATTTCTAGACAAACTGCATTAGTAGACAGTACCACATGGAAGATTTATGAAAAAATTACTGTACACTCCCTACAAGTGGGTTGTTTTTCTTATTAGAATGCCATATGGTTAGTCCAGATATAAATTTTGACTTAATATATGCAAAATAGATATGTTTAAATACGGGGGCTGGGGAGATGGCTCAGTGGAATAAGCACTTACTTTGCAAGCACAATTGCCTGAGTTGAATCCCTGGTTTAAAAAAAAAGTTTAAATACAAGTACCACAGTCAAAGAAGAGTTTCTTTATAATATTTAGAAAATTCTTTCACTGAGGAAAAAAGGTAGTTTACAATATTGACTCGTTTTACATACATTTCTTAATTTTGCAAAACCATTTACTTTAGCCATTTAAGTTAAAAAACACTTCAAATTAAGTATTAAACATTGGAATATTTCCACAGGAGATGGGCAAATATTAGAAACTTTATATAACTTACTTAGCTGAAACATACACCAATAGAGAAAGGATGAGATTTAAATTATTTCTCTCAGGCTCTGAACTATTGCTTCTGTGCTTTGGTTTAAACTGATGTAAGATGCAAAGAAACTAAGCAGACACTAGTAAGATTCCATCGTCCAATGGAGTGCTACTCAGCCGTACAGAAGGATAAAGTACTGACCTCTACAGGTAACTGGATGCAACTCGAGACTGTACTCATAGTGAAAAAAATTAGACACACATGTGTAAACGTCATATTGTCTCCCTAGTGTGAGAAGATGAAAAAGTAAAAAAAGAGACCCAAAATGTGCAATTTATATTGTGAAACAGGAAGAAACTGTTTAAAAAGAAAGAGAAACTGAGATGGGGAAAGAAGAATAAAAGGAAAAAGAAATACATTTATAAGTAGATATAGATAAGTATGTAGATAAATACATAGATATATAAATATATAGAGACAGACATTTCCATAGATATGGAAATATTTATGGAGATATAAAAATACATATGTATAGGACTGGGGAGACAGCTTGGTGGTCCAAGCAGAAGGTCCAGAGTTCAATCCTGCTAATGCATGCCATGCCAGCCCCAAAACCCTGGGTGCACTGTGCCAACCGGAAACCAGGCATAGTGGTGCACGCCTGTAATACCAGCACTGCAGAGGCTGAAACAGGAGGATCACTACAATTCCCAAACTGTATATCGAGACCCTGTATCAAAGGAATAATATTTGTATAATAGAAATATGGAATGTTGTATAAATATAAAAGTAATATATATTATATCTTATAATATACAATATACTATGTGAAATACAAAATATTATTTGAATTTCATATAAATATAAATATATAGGGGGACCAGGGAGATGGCTCAATACAAAAAGCCCTTCCCTGGCAAGTGCAAGGGCCTGAGTTCAATCCCCAGTTCCGCCAAAAAATAAAAATAAAAATAAATAAATATATATATATATATATATATATATATATATATAGTATATAGTATATAAAGAAAAGTTTGTGATAATATTGTTTTGACTATTAAATGCCTACATCTTGTACTCAGAGTAACCAATTTAAAGATAACAATACACAGTGTATTAACCATTGTTACTGCCCTATTACCTTGTTTTGAATTTTTAGGGTTTTTTTCAAGGTAAATTAAGAAACAAAAATAGAACATGGTAGTTTATGTAATCTCTGTTTAGGACTTCATCATTTAGTAAACTCAGAAATTATTAATTAAATGTCACGAGAGGCACTAGAAGATTTATTTTTAAGGTTTTTTTTTTTTTTTTTAAATATAGGATTTCACTATGCAGCTCAGACTCAGAGTGATCCTCCTGCTTTCAGCCTCACCAGCCTGGGATTAGAGGCATGTGCCACCATGCCTGGACTCAGTGGCCAGCTCAGTGCATGACAGAGCAGGCCTGTGGTGCTGGGGATCGAACTCCGGTCCCTGAGCTTGCCTAAGTAGGTGCTTATCTTTTAATGTAAAATTTTTCAAAACAACTTTTATTTATTTTTTATTTTTATATTTTAGGGAAGGATCTACAGGGTGTTCAAGGTCTTACTACTAGATCGGACTCGCAGTGATCCGCCTGTTTACAGCCTCCCAAGTGCTGGGATTACCAGCATGTGCCACCATGCCCCGTTGCATTTTGCCTTCTCAGCGTGCCTCGGGGGTGGGGCCGGCCTGGCAGGCCTGGGGATCGAACCTCTGGCTCCTCTGCCTGCTTGCAGGAGCTTTAATCCACCTAGCTATTTGGCTGGCCCCAAAGAAACTTTTAACCTTCTTTTTTTTTTTGATGGAACTGGGGATTGAACTCAGGCCCTTGCGCTTGCCAGAGAAGCACTTATTCTACTGAGCCATCTCCCCGGCCCCTCAAAGAAACTTTTAAATACTACAAAAACTGTAAACATTGTACAGTTTAGCTCAGCCTCAATTTGTATTGTTAGCTCAGCCTCAATTTCCCCTATTACAACTCTATTACATTAGGCAGATGGCTTTGTTGTATCTTTCAGGTTTTATTTACTCTTTCAGGTTCTCACTCTAACAAGACAATGAGGTGGATGCCTTTGTTATAATTAATGAATAAATATGAATTCATTCATATCAGCTAGAGTCTACATTTTGTTTTGACCTCATTAGGTTTCACTTAAGTGCCTTTGGTGTTCTTCAGTCTTACTGAGGATAGCACATTGCATTTATCATCTTCCCCTGGGGATTTTCCTGATACCATAAATTTTGAGACCTTTCTAGTTTTGATAGTCCTGATGAATTTGGAGAGTACAGGTCAGGTATCTCATAAAGTTTCCTTCAATTATGCTATGTGTGATATTGTTCTGATTATGATCAGGTTTATGTGCTCTGGGGAGAAGACCACAGTGACACAGTGTCATTTCTATTACATCTTACTGAAATTCTAGTCAAGCAACATGTGTTAGCAATTATTGATGCTAACCGGATTCACCCTGCTGAGATGGTGTTTGTCAGGTTTTCCAAAATAAAGTTACTTCACCCCAACCTCTTCAATTGCCCTCTTGAGAAGGAAGATACTACTTATAATCTACATTTAAATAATAAAAAGAGGATGAAAAGAAAATATGGAAAACAAAACAAAACAAAATTTCTGAGTGATTTCAACTAGTGCCTGTAGAATTCTGCTTGGGAAATATTTTTTGTTGTACTTCATTGTATACTTATTACACATCTATGTACATCAATCTAAATGGTAAAGTTTATTATGTTTCAATACCCTTTTGCTTAATTTGTTGCATATTTCAATTTTAGCCACTCTTACGTGGTTCCAATACACTCTGAAATTTCTTTATCATTCTTTTGCATCTATGTTATGTTGTACTGTGCTGTGTTGTTTTGCTTTGCTTTGTTTCTGAGAATTTTCTTATTTTTTGGTACTTGAGATATTTAGGCTCATCTTAGACATTGCCTAATCCAACCAGTTGTATATGAGCTATGTATCAAGTGAGAGCAATTCCTTCTACTGGTGAATGTTAGAGAAAGCAAAATGTGGATGCCAGAAAAATTCATTTCTCCTGAGAGACAAGGAGCATGAGAGAAAACGGGGAAATATCTTGTCTCAAAGTGTTAAGAGTCTGCGAATGCAGCTCCGTGGTAGAGTGCTCCTGGGTTGATTCTCCATGGTGCCACAGGAAACAATATCTGAGAAGAGCAAACCTATGTATATGTAGTAATTTTAGTTACTTTATTTACATTTCTAGTTACTATTTCACGTTGTGGAGACAGAATACCTGCACCCAAAGTTAAAAAAGAAGGGCTTAATTTGGTTCACTGTTTGTAGAGTCTTTAACCCATAACTGGCTTGCCCCAAGGCATGGTGGTATGGCAGGAACAGTTTCTGGCAGGCAGAAGGCAATAAAGCAGCCAGCAGCACTGGAAGGCAGCACTGATATTTCTTTCCTTTATGTTCTTTCATGGCTGCACAACATATGGACAGTTAACATGCACAACCAGAGTGAAACTTCCCATTGTACACACTGAGAACTAAGTGAAATCATCAGTGGACTTATTTAATAATCATATACCTGTAGCATCACACAATTAATCCCAGCGTTACATATCCTAGGTGCAGCTATCTACATGAGGCTTTGTGGAGATACATAAAGGCAAGCTATAACAACTACTTACTTGTACATATACCCAGCTCTGTAAATATTCCTCTATGTAATCATTTACACATATATTAATCTAAACATCTTTCATAATTATATCTGCAACACTAATCTATTATCATATACATCATTCCAAACTCTTCCTCTTGATGATGTGCAAATTACCATCCCAATGTGAAAAGCCATCTAATTATTCAATATTGGCGTGTACACATACAGCCATCACAGTCACTAGCCCATAGCTCTGTGAAAACTGTCTTGTCAAATAAAGTACAGCATTTTGGAGCGTTTTATTTTTCCTTTTATCTTACAACTAGAAGACAGCCAAATGAAAAACTCTTGTACTGCATATGCAAAATTTTACAAGCAGGAGAGCTGGATGCAATACTTAGAGATGAGATGAGATTTGTATTCTGTGCAGTGATCTGGAAATATTTTCCTTTTTTAATTAGACACTATATTGATAAATCTCAGTTTTTAATAAAAATATATTTTGTTGCAGGTACATGATGTGCTGTTTCTTGTCTACATCTGAACAACTTACTCCTAAAATAGCTCCAATTAATTGTGGTTGATATTGATAACATTTCATATATATACATACATAATACACTAAAGCTGAACGTTTATTAAGTTTATTTCTAAAGGCAAAGAGATATTCACACCAAATGACCCGTGTTCCTCAAAACAAAAGATCAGACAAAAGATAAAGTATTCACGGTTTAGATTAAACCAAGGCTTAGAATATTAACAAATGAGAAATTATGTTGTGTTATAATAATATTCATAATCATTTCAAAATTCTTTCAAGTATTATTTTATACATAATTTAACTTAAACATAATCAGATTCTTTTGAGGTAAAATAATGTGACACAGTCTTATATTAGTTGATTTTTAGTATTTTTTTGTAATATTTACCTTCTACAAGTACCAAATGTTAAGAGAAAATTAAAATTCCTAAGGTATTTATTTCTTAATATCCAGAAAATAACTATGTGAATCACTTTAAAATGTCCTTTGCATAGAGTAGATGTTCCACCACCATTTTTTCTCATCTATATTATTTGCAAAATCTTAGAAACAAAATTACTGAAATATACAAGTGTATACACTGGTGGGAAGCCATTCAATAATACATATTTCCCACATCATCTACTTAGCTAGGACTTTGATCAAATTCTCTGACTTCTCTGTAAGATAATTCAATTATACATGCAGTAGTCAGCTCTCTGTGTTTCTTTCTGTCTGTTCCAACTGTAGTTTACTTTGTTTTTTGAACATAGAAAAATTTTTAGAATATGCAATATGGATAAAAAGAAAAAATATATAGGTGTTCTTTAAATGATTTCTAATATTTATTTATTTTATATTTTTAGGGAAGGGTCTACAGGGTATTCAGGGTCTCACTACTGGATCAGACTCCTACTGATAATCCTGTTTACAGCCTCCCAAGAGCTGAGATTACAGGTATGCGCTACCATGCCCAGTCTCAATTGCCCTCTTTGTGTGCCCCGGGGGCGGGCCCATCAAGGCAAGCCAGGGGGCAGAACCCTCGGCCTCTGTGCCTGCTTGCAGGCACTTTAATTCTCTGAACTTTTTGACTTATCCTTTATTTTTTATTTCTCAGAATAAAAATATTGTTCCAAACCACACAGGTATGTTGTTCAAAGTATTAAATACAATTTTTCTTTTAATTGTCCATGTCTTCTTTTACAGTTAGTATCTTTGGTTCTGATTATTAAGGCTGATATGGACTATTCATTCTTAAATTATTGGTGGGATAAATACATAGTTTTTCCAGTAAAAATAAGATGTTTCCTTAGTCCTATTGATGATAATTAACTATGCATGTGCTACTCAATGGTAAGAGAATTCCTCAGTGCTTAATACACACTTTCATCATTTACTAAATATATTGGATCGCAAGCATCTGCTAAATCTACAAAATAGATAAATATGACTGCTGAAGGAGAATATGGCAATCTGTATTCCACAGCCCCACTTCCTATTCTTGTAAATAAAACTTTATTATCCTGCAGTCAGATATCTGCTTCCCTGCGTCTACAGTGGCTTTGCTGCGGTCACGGCACCACTGTAGGATCATCATGAAGACCACTTGGAGCAAGACCTTCACATATTTGCTAGCTGACTTTTTTTCAGAAAAATATGATGGCCTTTAAATGAGAAGAATAAGACAGAAAATTTTAATAGTTTTGTTTGGTAATATCTGGATTATTTATTTTAAAAAATCTCCAGGGAAAAATATTATTTGAATCATATACAGCTTGGTCTAGAAACTATGAATTCAAGGTTGCATAGCAGGCTTTATAAAAGGTACTTGAGAATTCACAGATCTTCATAAACACTGTCTTGTGTGCATTTATATACCTCAAAGGTGAAAACACATTTGACCTTAATGTCAAATTTATTTTACAAAACCATCTGTATTTTTTCCAGATTTATATATTATTGAATAAACTGTTTGAAGCCTGGAAATAGTTTTGATGTATCTTATGTAGTTTATGATCTAAGATATTAGCAAAAAAGTTATTAATATTTTAAACAAAGAAGCACCAGGGAAATTAATGTATTGTTTCCTAAGGCTTAAAATGTCAAAGTTGCAGTGCACAAGAGTATAGTCACTTCTGGTGAAAGGACAAAGCTCGTGGTGTTCTCTGGTATTATGACATATTTCTTTGGCATGTCAGTCTTCATCTTGACTTTGTTTTTTCTGGTGAATGTTTGGATCAAAAATGGAGAAAAAAGGAACACATTCAGTGGTCAAATAGATTACCTAAAATAATTGAATTAATATGCATTTTCTTCCAAAGTAAATTAGTGAGCAACTGATAACATTCTTAGCTTTTAGCAAAACTGACAAATGCTTCTTATTCTATTCGGGCAGAGTGACATTGCACATTTTAACTACATTGGTTATGAAAACATGTGTCAGCTTGAACATAATTTCTTAGGAATGTGAGGGTATTAAATATTGTTTTGCAGATGCTCACAAAATATGTACCCATTTTTGCCATATGGGAGAGAAAAATGAAAGTCTTCAAGGATCAACAAGAGAAAAACAAACCACCCATCTGCAGTTTAAAGTAAGTGCCAAGTTGGGATAACGTCTTCTGTTGGAGTGTCAGGAATGATAAGAGAGCTTTAAAAGGCAATCTATGTATATACAATGGCAAGAACAACAGAAAACAAGTCCTCTTATTTTGAAACAAGTGGGTAGACAATCTACTATTACATTTCAAAAGAAATATTGAGCTATGATTCAAGAGGTACTATAGTGATTGTCTGTGCCTTCATCTTAATAGGATTAGGAAAAAAATCCAAAATGATATAGCAGCATATTATTTTTAATACAAAAACTATTTTAAAATCCAAAGAAATATTACTCATTTCTATGAAAACAACCATAGGATAGAAAATAATGAGGTTCATGCAATCTTTTTCAATTAGCAATCAATATCACTTCTCTTCCTATCTCCTAAATTGACTTTCTTTGTTGTATTATAGTCTAAATAACTGGTATCATTATGAACTGACTCAGCATTTTTTTATACCAGAGAAAGAACTCAGGACCTTGTGCTTGCCAGGCAGGAACTTACGCCACTGAACTATATTTCCGACCCTGAATTACCCCTTTTAATTCCCCCATTTCTTTTCTTACCCACCACAATCAAAGTCTAACAAATGCTAGACGTTCTACTTGATGGCTGTTTCTTATCTTTCCCCTCACATCCGTTTCCACTGTTTCTATTTATGTCATACCACCCATAAGCTCACACACTCATATGACTAAGAGTTCCCCAATATGTTTTCTCTCTTTTACTAGACCTTACTTTCATCTCTATTTGGGTATTTTGGGTCTTTTTTATTCTTGAAGACCTTCATTTATCCTCCTCATAGAACAGAAATGGGAAAGTTAATAATAATCATTTATTGGCAGAATAGAATAATAATCATTTTAACAATTCACTGTGACTTTTCTACATGAGCAGTGCATATCTAAATATGCCTGCATCTGTCTACCAGCTTAGGGGGAAGGTATACACCTAAAATTTGAGTTGCTGTATTAAGTGTATGACTATAAATTGTAAAATAATCAAAATAATTTAATACTCTGTCAGTTGAAAAATTTTCACTAATTATGAGATATGCTTGAATAATATCTTCCACAATACTTGATATTGTTCAGCATTGTAAAATTTTTGCTAACCAAATGCATGAACAGTCTTAACCATATTTTATTTTAAACTACATTTTTTGATTACTCTTGAGATAAAATATCTTTCATAGAATATCACTTGTATACTATCTTTAGCTTTGTCCCCACATCCAACTGCCTCATAACTATCAAATACACAATTGTAAAAGGATAGGCAGACCACACACACAGAGACACACACACAAACACACACACACTCACAGTGCACACTTACAATTCTTCACATATATGATGGTTATTCATTTTGTGTATTAACTTACCATCACTTTTTTGTAAATTTTGTGATTTTCAAATGTTCATTCTGTATCTGGTTTAGTTATGTAACTTTGTACTCCACAAAGCATTTTCTCTTTGTACTATTAGAGAGATTAACTATGCTATAAATGGACCTTTATTTGTTTGAATTCCTCAACATGAGGCCATCAAATTCACAGGCAATTTGTCTCACATACCAGTATATACTCAATATATGTTATGATGAATATTACAGGTTTTGAATTGTTTGTTTTTACTGTTTTAAAACGAATTCATGCTTATTGTAGTACATTTTGAAAATATTGAGAAAAGAATTTCTCACTTAATGATATTAATAACTTTGGTAATAATCCTTGTTTGGGTGTTTTTGACTTCAGGTTTTTAAAAATTATTTATTTATTTATGTTTGGTGGAATTGGGATTGAACTCAGAGCCTTGTGCTTGCAGGGAAGAGTTTATTCTACTGAGCCATCTCCCTAGCCTCTGTTTTTTTAAAAAAGTATATGTGTGAAAATAGGTATAGATGAGAGAGAAGTAATACAGATTTATGCCTAGAATTACATAACTTTGTCACATGGATATTAATAAAAAATATATTTGAAACATCAGTATGTTCATCAGACTGTAAAATATCTTGTGACTCTCAAGTAAGGCAAATGATTTCTGGTCACATTAGAAAAAGATATCTGGTATTGGGGGGACAGTTAGGCAGCATAAGCGCCTGCCTGGGAAGCTCAAAGTCCAGAGTTTGATCCTGGTACTGCATGTCGCGCTGGCCCCAGAAGGCCCAGCAAATTGTGCAAACCCAGAACTGGGCATGGTGGCACAAGCCTGCAATCCAGCACTAGAGAAGCTGAGACAAGAGGATCTTGTGAACCAGTAACCAGGCCCTGCATGTAAGTGGGACCACCCCGGGCCCTCTGGATCCTCAGTCCAAACAGTAACTAGGCCTAGCTTGGGAGTTGGATGACCCAGGGGCCTCTGGATCTTCACTCAAGTCAGTGTGCAGCCTGGTGTGTGAGTGGGATTGCCTGGAGCCCACCAGATCCTCGTTCCACCCAGAGCCCAGCCTGTGTGTGAGTAGAACATCCTTCATCAGACAGCCCCAGTGTGGAACCCTGTAGCAGAACCAGCAGAGAGGCTAGAGGCAAGACCCACCCAGCTGATCCAGGAGCAGAATATCTTTCCAGAGTGGCACAGCAAGTTCACTTCCAAGAGCTGCAGCAGGAAGAAGTGGAGCACAGCAGCCAGACCAAAGCCACACCAACCTGGATGAGTTTGAACTTGGTAGATCCAGACCTGGTGCTAAGGTAATGACTCTACCAAAGGTCAGAAGACAGTGCTGGAGGGGTTGGGGAGATAGCTCAGTAGAATAAGCACTTACCCAGCAAGCACAAGGTCCTGAGTTCAAACTCCAGTACCACACACTAAAAAACCCAAATCAAATCAAAACAAAACAAAAACCCAAACAAACAAACAAAAAAAGACAGTGCTATGCAAAATGGTGAAGAAAAGGAGAAAGTGCAGTCTCAGGCCCTGAGCCCACCCAGAACAAATGCAGGAGACACTAGCACAGAAGAAATTGGAAAGCACACACCTGAAATCTCTGAAATAATAGCATCAGAAGTAAAGAACTGCAGAAATATATAGAGCAAATAATACCAGAGATAATTTCTGAAGTAAAGAAAGAAATGACAACTATTATGAAAGAAGTACTAAGTGCTTTTAAAGAAGACACTGATAAAAAAAAGTAGAGGAGAATAGAAAAATGATGGAATCCCTGGATGAGCAATATAGGAAAGAAATAGAATATATGAAACACATTCAAAGTGATATATTGGAAATTACAACCTCAATCACAAGCTGGTAAAACCATTTGAATGAAAGTGAAAATAGACTTTCAGACCTTGAAAACACTATTGCAGCTAGTGAAATGGTAAGAAAAGATCTCTTAAAAACAACTAGAATGCAGGAAAAAATAATTCAACATCTGCAAGAGGATGAAAAGATGAATGACATAAGACTAATAGGCATCAATAAGAAAGGAGTCAATACAAATGATATACAAAGAATACGGGCAGGAATGATTGCAGAAAACTTCCCAAATATGGGGAAACAATCTCACATTCAGTAACTGGAGCATATAGAACTCCAAATAACATCAACCCAATTAAAACCACACCCAGACATATAACAATCAAGATTACAGAAATTCAGGGCAGGAACAATATACTAAAAGCTGCTAGAGAAAAGAAATAGATCACATTTAAAGGAAAACCCACCAGGATAATGGCAGATTTCTTTTCACAAACCATTAAGTCAAGAAGAGGATGGAGCAAGATACTTCAAGTCTTGTAAGAAAACAAATTCCAACCCAGATTGATACACCCTGCAAAATTCTCTTTCAAGTTTAATGGAGAAGTGAAACACTTCCATGACAAAGAACAACTAAAGAATTTCATGACAACAAAGCCAACCCTACACAGCATACTAAAAGATACTCTACAGAGAGATCAAAATGACCACAACTCCATGAATGAGAGCAGAAAGAACCCACCAATTAGGGCAAACAATTAAACACAGGAGAAAAGAGGTATACAACAGTCTTTCAATTATTCTTTTGTATACAGCAGCAAAATATTTCCATCAGCATACTCTACAAA
>NDGM011113312.1:0-10944 GCA_002564305.1 Octomys mimax
AAAAAAAAAAGAAAAGAAAATGTGCTTGTAATTGGTTGTGAAACTGTCTCAGTGCTATTTGTTTCTCAATAAAATTATTTTAAAAAAAGAAAGAAAGAAGGAAAGTCTGAGGTGAGCCGGTGAGATAGCTCAGTGAACTAAGCATCTGCTTAGGCAAGCACAGGGACAGAGGTTCAATGCCAAGCACCACACACCACACTGATCCTGCCCCCAGGCACTCTGAGCCAACCACAAAGACAAGGTGTGGTGGCATGTGCCTGTAATCCCAGCACTTCAGAAGGTTGAAAACAGGATGATCACTATGAGTCTGAGTTGTATAGTGAGACCTTATACCAAAAACAGCAAAAAGAATTTTTAAAAAATGAAAGAAAGTGAGAAAACCTGAGGAATGGGAGTGGCTGGGTAAATGCTAAGGCAGTGAGAGCTCATGTATAAAAATAACTGAAGACTTTCAGCATGTGTGATGAATTCTCATTGTCAAATGAAATTTGACATTTCTAAACCTATTGTTCAAACATAATTGTCTGATCATCTAAATTAAAATTACTCTCATCTCCACATTAGATTAATCAGTTCTTTTAAAATGTATACAGTATCTCTTTGGAGCAATTGTAGACCTTTATTTATTTATACTTTATGTTTTCTTTTGATCTTTTCTGTAAAGTCTAAAGATATTTTTGTTACATTCTTTGTGCTAATGTTCTCTGAATTGTAAAATGGAAGTATTAAGAATTGTTGTTGTGAAGATTGAATGGGTCATTTTATAAAAAAGTACAAAACAGTGTCTATCAGGCCAGCTCAGTGGAATAACATGCATGGTTAGGCAAGCTTATGAAAGCACAAGGACTGTGGTTTGATCCCTGGCACCACATGTTGTGCCAGCCCTACCCCCCAGGAGGGCTGAGCTGGCCAATAAATAAATAAACAAATACCAGCAACAAAATAAACAGTGCCTATCACACACTTGGCACTTTGCACTTCTTTGGTATTACAGTTTTCATCTCAGCATAATATTCCAACAAAATGAATATGCTAAAATATGCTATCTGGTAGACAGCATTAGATGTGAGAGATGTGAGTGCAGGGTCATGGTAAGCACCAGGCACAAATACTGAGAGCAAAGGAAAAAATTTGAAAGGGGATTTTTGGGGCCTGGTACAGATTTGGTAAAATTAATATATGGAACTCAAAAAAAATGATGGAAATCAAATACATAAGATCACAGTTTCAGTTCAAAAAATGCCAGTGAACTCTAGGCTTCCAGAGTATTCTGTTGATCCTCATGGCTACTACTCATGGAGCATGACCGAGCTTGAAACTTCTAGAAAGACTGGATGGCCTAGGTTTTTTCAAAATGTATCTTGAGGCATACTTTCTGCCCTAACTTCAGATGTCCTTTCAAAGAAGTATTTATTCTTAATTCTGGTTCCATTTCATGTTATTCTCTAGACCTATAAATGTCTATTTTAGAAAACTTAAATCCACTCTTCTTTTTTAAATTTCAAAGAATGGGGCCAGGGAGATGGCTCAGTGGAATAAGTGCTTCTCTGGCAAGCACAAAGGCCTGAGTTCAATCCCTGGTTCSGGGGTGGAGGGGGGRGGAAATAAAGCTTTAGAAATACTACTTTAAAGGTTTCCCCCTTGCTTAATGAGGTTATTATGACCAAACAAAGAATGCCCATAAAATAAACCATCATATAGCCTCGTCTTATTTGCAGTTTCTTCCAGTGAACAACATGTAGCACTTAAGATTTGGATTTGAGTAAAGTTATATAATAGTCAATTAATATGCAAAAATTTCAAGGAAATTAGTACATGCCATCTTAGTGAAATAAATCTCTTTGATTAAATCAAAATATCTGAGTAAAATCAATTCTGACACTTTAGAATGTCTTTCTAGTGTTTAAAAAATTTGCTTAATATTAGAATAAAGTTGAATATCATGACCACTACAAATTTTTCATTTGGATCTAGTTAAAAGGGGTGCAGAAGAGATCTGATAGTATAGGCAGTGAAGAAATACTTCCACAGGATTTTTATTATCAAATAATTTTGAAAACACTGGCAGAAAGGATGATGAGAAAAGAAACAGTGAAACACATATACAAATTGAAAGAGATATAGGTATCAGTGATTTATTTGCATATATATCCTATTAAGAAAATAGCAGAAACCAAATGTATTTCAATAATAGAAAAAAAGTGTTTTATGTAGACATGATAGAACACATTCATCCCAGACTGCCTTAGAATTCTAAATCTTCAGGCAAGATTTGTGGTTGTCTAGATTTGTGATAAGATCAGTTCATTTCAAGAGAGGCAAGCCCTTTCTAAGAAGTTACAAGGCTTTAGGAATGAAGGATACAGCAAAAACAATGCTTCCATTCGAGAAAGTATAAAAAATGTATCTCAAAGTAATTTTCCATGCACTTGATGGGGATTCAAGGGAGAGGAGAAAGTCATTTTCAGGCTAATAATTCCCCTAGCACAGCCACCAGGATCTGCGTGAATCACTGAGCACATTTCAAGGGATGGCTATAGTGTGTCACTAACCGATTCTCTCTGCAGATGGGCTCTGGGGTCCTGGGGATCTATTTTGAGGAGGCTGCAAGCAGTGGAAGCCTGCTGGTTCAGTGGTAAAGAAATCTCAGTCACCCTTGAAAATGTTGGGAAATAAAACTTTCAATCCAAGTATATTTTCTCCTTGCTATGATTCGCATTGAGTACATTTCTTTTTCTTCATTTCCCACTCTTACGCTCCCCTTCTGTACTCCTTTATAAGGCAGCTTTATCATCTTTCTCTCTGTGAAGTCAGGAGGCAAAGCATAAACTTGGAGTTTCCATTAATCTCTGAAAAAATGTGAAAGAAAAATTAGTGTGCACATTGTTTTGTTGTCAGTCTATTGGCATAAAATATTAGATACAAGAATGTATCTTTCCCCATGCCACAGTTGGATGTTGATATATCCACAGTTAAATCATAAATCTTTTATGGTGCTTAGAAAAAAATCTTTATTTAGTTCTGGTCCTTGCAGTAAGCAAGATAATAGAATACTCATCCTGTTTGCTGAAAGGTATTACTTTGCCTTCCATGGCAAATGGGATGTTAGAGATTGATGAGATAAAAGATCTTGAAATGCAGGGCTGATTCTGGATTATCTGAGCATACAAGTTAATTACAGAGGTCATTACAGGAGGGAGGTGCTGCTCAAAATATGAGAGGGAAGCAGAGCAAAAGAAAGGTGGCTGGGGTGAGAGCATTTCAGATTTGTAAGCCAAGCAATGGTCACAGGATCCAAAGAATGGCAGAAACTATGAAACAGATTCTTCTCTTGAATGAAAATGCCCTCTTCAGTCCATTTCAGAGTTGGTTTTTCAGTGCTATGAGAACATGAATGAATTTTAAGACACTAAGTTAGTTACTCTTTGTTTAGCATCAGTAAGAAATTAATACAGTCCTGAAGTGGCTGGGAAGAACACAGCTTCCTCAGCTTCTCTGACCTGGCTCACTCTCTCAATTATGTGCATGAGAAATAAACTGTTTGTTTGTTTGTTTGTTTGTTTGTATGTGCTTTCCTTAGTCCATGAAAATCTTGATGTATGATGTTAACGGTGGGTCATGCCATCCTAATTATTATAGACTTTATCACCATATGTCATGATACCCTGTGGAATTTTGTATTCACCAAGTTGAAAGTTACCCAAAATATTTCCACTTTACTCCAGTCTTCTAGTTCCTTCCATTCTTTGCCTCGTGGTAAGATCAGTTTGCTCTTGTTTCCTCTTACAATGCTTTTTGAGATTATGACAGACTCAGAATAAATTTTGCTAAAGCCTTGAAACAGTTACACATTTTCCTGTGAAAAATAAATAAAGTGGATAAATGTGGTATAACAAATAGAGCATCTCAACAAGAAATTACCAAAAAGACAATTTTAAAACACAATTATCTGCAGTGCATCTGTTCAAATACCCTTGCTACCATTTTTCTCTTTAAATTTTGACTTCCCCTTCTGGCAGCCCAGCTTTATTGGGCTTTGTTCAGCTATTGCTGGCCAAAAGCCCCATCAGGTCCAAGAATGACAATGGAAATGCTTTACATGTGACTACCATCTTTCTGAAGATTTTTGCCTTTTAATGAATATGAAGATGGATAGGCTTATTGCAGAAGTGAGGGCTTTATAATTATTTCATATCCCATCTTCTTTTTAGGTGTCTGTTTCTTTTGTGGAAGTTTAGAAACTGTATGTGTTAATGTCCTATGTAATCACAGAGTCCAAAAATGTAAACAGCATCGGCACATTTGTCCCCAAAGAATAGCTTTAAAAAGTGTATTCTGATGCAAACCACTTTTACATAATTGTAAAAAGCATACCTCAGCCTTCATGCCAAGTCGCCAAATTTTTGGTGTCACTCATTACAGCAGTTGTCCTGCTTTTTTCTACATAGATGGCTAAATAGGTAAAGACGACTGTTTGGAGAGATATTTTAGTAGACAAATGTGGACATAGAAAATGTCCGTTTCAGCCCAGACATGATTGCTCAATATTTGACACACACGAAGCAGTCACAGAACACAGATACTACTTAGCAAAATCCACAGTACACAAGGGATGCTGTGAAAACAGGCTAGTGGAAATCAGGATAGAATCCAGGAGTGAAGGCCGCTGACATGGGGCCACCTGGTCTCGTATTCACATCCGTTAGCACAGACAGATACAAAGTTGGAACTATTAGATGAAAGTTCAAATAATTATAATCACAATCATCATGATTCTCTTATTTTCTAACCAAGGGGGTCTTTTTAAGGTTGCTGAAGTCTACCATAATAATTTAAGCTGCAGAACAAGAATAGAGTTTGAATTCAATATCATTGTGGATGTGTACTATTTGACTAAATAGTAACACAGTTTTAGCCAGCAACTGGGGATATAATTTGGAAGAGTTAGACTTATATGGAGGAGTCAAGAAAAATATAATTTAGACCTTAGGGGAAGTATCCGGAATGGAATCCATAGGAAAATCAATTGAAATTCAGAGCAAGCCTCTTCTCTCAAGAGCCAGTGGAAACCTGAGAAAGAAAACACGAAAAGCAAGGCATGGGCTGGAAACGAGACTCAAACGTCCTACGCACACTCAGATGCTTCTGGCCGCTCTGCGTATCAATGATTTTCCATGGCTAACTTCTGTGAGCAAGTGGACTGCCTGACTTAGATTAGGGATGTGCCAATCTAATATTGTGAGCAGAAGTCTCCACTGTCTGCAAAGAAAAAAAAGGACTTAAATACTAGTATAAAATGAAATAGATACCAGGTAATCTGTGAAAACCTCCACTGTAAAGTTCTCTTGTCATTTTCAATTGCTTTACTGAGAAACGATATGGGTTTATTCCTAATGTGGCTCTGCAATAGAAATAATAATAAAAATAATAATACTTGCGAGGCTATTACTGATTACTGTAAGACAATCAGTGCATTGCCTTATAGTGTATATATTTAGACTGAATTTAAGTACTTTGAAAAGGAAAAAAATAAAAAGTTGATGTAACTTTCTCACACTTATTCATAATGATTATGTGTTAGCAAAGGAATGTAAATTGCAAACTGTCTATTTTCAAGTTTCTACTTTAAACAATAATGAAACACCTTCTTCACAATTTTAGGAGGACAGAAGAGATAGCCCATCAAGTAAGAGTTCGGATCTGTATAGAATCATAATTTGAGGGATGAAAAGCCATGGGATTGTGTCTGGCTTACTTTACCACTGCAACATATGGAAGAACCCAAGTGGAGTGATTCTCACCCAATCAAATATCTCTGTGGCCAAAGCAAGAATTCTCTTGTCTCTTCCTTCTTTCTCAAGTACCTACCCACAGGCACAGTGCTTTAATCCTTCTTGTAATCACTTTCAAATCCTTCCCATTCTCTATATTTGGGGTGACTGCTGAGCCAACATCTAGTCCTGAAACAGCCAGCAAAACACCTTCGAGCCTTAGTTCACGGTGCTCTCTGCTGCATTGATCTTCTAAAGAGATTTATGGCGTTGACCTGATCTCAGTGAAGAAACTAAATCCAGTTCGCTAAGGAATTGCAAGGCTGTCCAATCAATAATCTATTTATCTCCTTCACTTTGCCATCTTTAGACACTCCAAACTTGTCATGGGAAATTGAAAGCATTTTAAAACTATAATTATACAGCCCCAGGAAAGGTCTTCAACATTTCTGAAGAGTTTCAATCACCTTTGAGGAAATACACCTTGGTACGGGTAATAAAAATCACACTCTGGTCCCCAGCCAAGTGCTCAGCCTGAGTTCATTAATAGAAATATAGCGTCAAGATAATAGAACTCCATAATCATAGAACTTTCCATAAGGGGATATTGAGTTCAGTTCTGGGAGCCTACTTTTAGAACTAACTGAAATGAAACATATCCAAAGGAAAACAACTAAAATGGTAAAGAAAATAACATTTTGGAAAGAAAAAATGATGAATGTTTATTTTCTTCTGGTGTAGAAAAAAATAGGAACTTCAAAGAAAATCTTAAATGATCAAAAACAGATATAGGCAGAGAGCTATCTTATGTAGGTCCACATGTCAAGCATAGAAGACACCCAGAGGAATCAACTAAGATAATTTATTTTGGTATGAAAAAAAAATCATTCTTCCGATTGTAACTCTGATAAAATGAAACATTCTTTTCCTGGAAGTTGTTAGCTCTATTACACAGGAAAAAAAATCAAGCTAAATTACTACATGTCAGGAGTAGGCTCTGAGTTGAAATTGACAGCAGAGTTTCAAGGGCAGAATGAGCACGCCAGGGGCCCCAGATCTGCACGATGTGGGAGGCATCCAGGCCACAGGCCTTTTGCTACCATTTCTTTTTATATTAGGCCACTTGCCCTTACTCTCTTCTTCCTGAATGAAATTTTCTTACTTCTTTCTATTGTTCTGAATCTAATTTCTGACCTCACATGCCTTTATGTTTGAGATCCCTCCATCACGTTCGAGATCCCTTCTTCAAGTTCTTTAATATTTCGTTCCAGTTGCTTCCCCTAGATTTTTTTTTTCATTTGTGTATTTTGTACAGGGTCTCACTACACAGGTTGGACTCATGGTGATCCTCCAGTTTTCAACCTACAAAGTGCTGGGATTATAGGCATGTGCCACCATGCCCAGACTTCCTCCCCTAGTTTTACAAGTGTGGATGTACAGCCACGCAGAGCCGTGTGATGCACCACGGACTAACAATGTTTGTGTTCTGTTAAGAAATCATATCAATCTTTTTAGTTAAATCAAATTAAACAATTACAACAAATAAATAAAAAGGCTATTATGAACTACTATATTTATGCCATATGAATCCTAACTTCATAGTCTACTTTGCCTGTTCTCTTTGTACACTATTTCTTTATCATTGTTATCATTCTCTTGATTTATAGCAATATAATTTTTTCATTTTATTATTTATTTATTTGTATTTTAGGGAGGGGTCTACAGGATGTTCAGAGTCTCACTACTAGATCGTCCTTGCTGTGATTCTCCTGTTTACACCCTCCCAAGTGGTGGGATTATAGGCGCTACCATGCCCAGTCTCAATTGCCATCTCAGCATGTCCTGGGGGTGGGGCTGGCACGGCAGGCCAGGGGATCAAAACCCCGGCCCCTGCACCTGCTTGCAGGTGCTTTAATACACCGAGCTATTTGGCCAGCCCTAATTTTTCATTTTAAAGAGGATATAAGCATAAACAAATAACAAGAACAAAGACTAAAATTACACCATAAGACAATTAAAGTAGTGTAGAATTTCAATCCAAGAGCAGAAAATTAACAATGGATTTTGTATTTCCTATTGTATCATTTGTATTGCCTCATGAATTAGACTAAAACTGAACTAGATCAACAAGGTCTTTTGTTTAAAACTTTTTAATGTATCCCCTATATGTTGCCTGATTTTTTTTTTACCACTGAGATGTTACTGCTCCTTTTTGATGCATCAATTCCTTGAATTTATTCCATGGAAAGCTCTCAGTCTCTCATCCCTTGTATCTGCACAGGACACATTTGTCATTTTGCGAATGTGGTGAATGCTCTGATCACAGCCTCCGATTTGCCTGACAGCATTTTTGTTCTGTTTACTCCACCATTCTCATTTCCTTTTCACTTCCTCTTTCTTCTTTCTAGGCAGGGTCTTCAGCTATGTCATATCTTACTTTTATAAACAGAAGAAAGAAATTCTGGAGAACATACAAATAGCTAAAGGGAAAGAGAGACTGCCTCATTTTGCATGATTTTTATTTCAATTCATTTTAGCTTTTTCATGTAAGAATATTTGCCACAGTGATCTATTCTCAAGATTGCTGTTACACGCATTGGCACATGAGAAAAACTAACTCTACTCTGGATGAGGCAATTAGTATATCATAGTATATTTGGAGCTCAACAGAAAAATTGCAATCTATAATATTCCACAAAGCCTCAGGTTTGCTCCTCTGTTTGTCTTCATTTGTAGACTCCAAATGCATTACACAGCCAGTTCAGAGCACATAGCTTACATATTACAACTTTGTTGTGGAAGACAGCCTAAATTCCCCTAGTGCTCATTAAACTTAAACTGCAATGACTACTGGTCATTCAGACCTGTTGTGGTTTCCCTGGTTAAAAGTTTTGTTGTTTCCCTGATAATTAAGGAAAATTTTCTCAATCATTAGCACACAATTCATCCCTACTTAACCCAATATTTCTATTTCTGTTGTACCAAATAACATGTTTTCTTCCTTTTCCTTCACATCACCACAAACTCCATTCATTTCTCTGGTCTCAGATTTTACAACATTGAAGATGAGAATTAAAGAAATTTTAGACATGGCTCTAATTTGTTCATAGTTGTATTTAATAGCTTACTATTAAATACAATATCATATTTATATATAATGTTGTAATATGTATGTGCTCTTTTCAAATAAAAGGTCCATGTTTTTTTTTTTCCACAGTCTGGAAATTATTGATACCATCAAATCACTAAGAAACTACTACAGGGTTTGTCACTAGCTCATGGCTCTGGGTGGATGCGTTCCCATATTCACTTGATCCCAAAACCATTTAAATAATGGCCAGAATCACCATAACAAATTACTATACACTCAATAGTTAAAAAAAAACCCTAAGAGTCTGAAAGCAAGGTGTTAGGAAGCTTGACATCATCTGAAGCAGAGGCTCTGAGAAACTATTGCTCACTGCACTTTCCCAGATCGTGGCGGCTCCTGGAAAACCTTAGATCTTGCTTATAGACGTGGTACTGTAATCTCCAACTTTGTCACTACAGGGTCTTCCTTCTTCCTGAGTCATCAGGCCTCAAATCACCCTTCCTCTCTCTTCTGTCATACATTTAAGACAAGCATTGTCTCATTTCAAATTCATTTAAATTGTCTCTGTGAAGTTCTTTTACCAAAAAGGCCATATTCTCCAGATCTGCATGGGTATGTTTTTGGAAAAGGAGTCTAAATTCAAACCAGTGCACCACACTAAACTTATTACATGAATAGTATGACAAAAGCTATAGTAGGTGCTTGCCGTGAAGTGATTTAGTGATTCTTTGTAAATATAAGCTCGGAAAAATATTTCCATTTTTTAAGTCCACTATTTTATAATGTGACATTCTAATTACAGTTCCTTTTTTGTATTCATTTTTATTATAGTAACATAATTATACTAAACTTACATGTCATCCATTTGAGGAAACATTTAGTAGTGTTAAGTATATTCATATTGTTCTGTAACAGATACCTAAAATATTTCTATACTATAAAACTATATTTCACATACATTTAACATTGTCCCAACTATCCCATATCTCCAGTCCTTGGTAAATCATCTTTTTATTTTCTATTTCTATGACTTTAACTATTCTAGGTAAGTCATAATATGAATAGAAAAGTATAGTATTTGCCTTTTGTAGTTAATTTCATTTAGCACGTTGTCTTCAAAGTTCTCTGATGATATAAAGGTGGGATGATCCCCTTCTTCTCAGAGCTATGAAGTACTCTCCTGAATGTATGTGCAAAATTTTTTTTATCTTTCCACTTGTTGGCAGTTCCACTGCTTCCTCCTTTTTGACTATTGTGAAAAATGCTACAGTGAGTTTGTGAATGAAAATGTTTCATTGAGATATTACTTTAAATTTTTGATACAATCCAAGAAGTGAATTCCAGGATTATTTGTTATTCTGTTTTGTTTTTTTTTTTTTTAAAGTAACTTTCCTAATGTTTCATATAGTATGTGCTGCATGTCCCTGGTACTCTTCTTTCATTGCTGGGACAAATACCTGACATTCAAAATGAAGGAAGAAAAGGCTTATTTGTGTCACAGTTACTAGAGATTTCAGTTCATATTCAAGTACTCAGCTGGCTCCAAGGCAGAGTAGCACATGGTAGAGAGCAGCCTTTCATGGTGGTGGCAAAGAGCAGAGAGCACAAGCAAATGGGAATAATGGCAGCAACAATGGCTACAGAGAGCAAGGCTGTCTCCCTTCAATTGCATTCAGGCTATCCACCCCAAGCTGGGTTGAGTACTCACACCATAATGCCAGTAACACTCACACACATAATCCCAGTATTGGATTATGAATTAATTGCAGACTCTAGAAGCCACCGCATGAATGCATGAGGCTTTGGGGGGACACCTAGATGGAAACCGTACACTGCATTTTAAACCCACCAATATAAACAAAGACCCTAATTTATCCACGCCTTCATCAGTACTTGATATTTACAGTGGCCACCTTAAAGCATATACGGTGGTATCGTTATTTTGCTTTGATTTGCATTTTGTTGATGATTAATGACATTGAATATTTTTATTTTTCTTATTGTTCTATTATGTGTCTTCTTTGGACAGTCATTGTCTATTTCAGACTTGACCCTATTTTTTTTTTTTTTTTTTTTAAATTT
>NDGM011113359.1:0-14932 GCA_002564305.1 Octomys mimax
GCTTTGCTAAGCTTGTTCTAAGTAGGTGCTTTAGACCACTGAGCCATCTCACCAGCCCACTCTCACTGTTCTTTCAGAGTGGCTGGTTGATGTGGGCTGTTTCTCTATCTTAGACTGAACATTAAAATTTCCAGTGCCCAGACCACGGAAATGAGTGTGCATACATGCACCTCTCTCTCTCTCTCTCCCTCTGTGTGTGTGTGTGTGTGTGTGTGTGTGTGTGTGTGTGTTTACAAGTTCTTCACATCAGAAAAATGTGCAGCCAGGGTTGTGAATTCAATCTACAGATACCCAATTCTAATCCATGGCAACATGCTGTCTAATCAGATCTCATACTTTTGATTCTTTTTCCTGGGTGCCACTGGCAGACTAATACATTCCCTAATTATGATTCCTTGCCAAGTGAACAGCTGGATGATTAATTATATAACACTTCAGAAGATCTCACTTTTTTCAGAATTAATGTAAGTTCCTAGATTTAGATAGATGTCACTACAATGATTTCAGCACCTCAAGGGAATGGAGAGAAAAGATGCACTGTGGGGGTGACAGCCCGCAGTTAGATGGAACGACATCTGGCTGTGAACAGCAACCTTTTGCTTTTACCTGATTGATTTATGAGTAAATTGAATTTTGATGCCATAAAGAAGAAATATAAAATGTTTATTTTGTATAATTAATGAAAATATCTTCATCGGCACACTCAAAACTTTTAGCCATTATCGCTTCTGGAATTGTGAAGTTGTTGATCTGGGACTTTCAGCACATTTCAGCTAAATCTGGATTTTTTAAAAGAGCATGTAATCAACTTTATAAAATCTAATAAAAGAAAGCAAGACAAAGAGATAGTGAGCATCTACAGTGATGCAGCAGACAAAAGCATTAGTTAGGACCATGCAGGCTATCTTAAACATTTAGTGTCTTTGTCATTTGGGAAAATGTACATCATTCTGATTATTTAGTAAAGTAANCTGATTTATAATATTTAGACTATATCATTCTACTTGTTGAATTTTTCCATATCTAACATATCCAAGATTTTTTGAGGGGTTTCAATATTTAAGAGAAGAGTATTCCGAGTGTTTGTGGATGAAGCCTGAGATCGATGCTATATTATTATATAAATGAAAAGTTCAGGGCAAGCTATCAGCTTCAGCTCTGTTCCCTTTGCTATAAGACTCTCCCATTGGCTATTAAGATTTTTCATGCATCATAACAACTAATAAGTAAAATCATAGGCTTAAATGCTGCCTTGTCTCTAAAAACTTTATTACACGAATATTTATGTCTTCCTTTAAAGATTTTGCACTGTAGCTACATCTGAATTAATTGGGCTACTTGTTATAAACACAGATTTTGAGTTCCTGAGCTCACAGATGAAAGGGGAGGGCTGTAATCAGCATTTCAAACTCATTTTATGTGTATGGCTCTGACTCTACACATTCTGACTTGTGGCTAAATCCCAGTCTTTACCCTCTCTCTATTTGTTCTCAAAACTTAGAGAAGAAAGGTTTGGGAAGGATTCACTAGGGTTAACCTCCAAGGGAAGAAGTTAGTAATCATGGGGTTACTAAAAGAAAATATCATAAGCTGAGCAGTTTCTAAAGCAGACATTTATTTCTCATAGCTCTACTTCTAGAAGCTAGAGAGACCACAACTGACAGTCTGGGCAACTCTATGAGGTTCCATCTCCCAGTTCCTAGAATAAAGCCTTTTGACTGTGTTCTTCCATGCTAGAAAGGTAAATATAGCTCCTCTGGGCCATAAGGATGGCGAGTTCTCTCCAACCTGGAAGGTGAGGATTTCAACACGGAAGTAGGGGAGGAAGCACCATATCAAGCAAGAAGCAAACGTGTTCTACATTATCAACTTAAATGTCTTCAATGTGAAAGTTTGTGGCTCAGAGTCAGACATAGCTGAAAGGTGTAGTCAGCTTTAATATTTGCAACAACCCTGTCAAGCAGTTATTTTTGTACCCACTTTACAACTAAGGAAAATGAAAATTATAGAGGCTATGCGCCTAAAGTCACAAAGCTAGAAAGTAGCAAAGCAAGAATTTAATTCCAGGCTGTTCTGGCTCTAAAGCCCATAATTTAGCTAAGTCATCAAAAGGCCTCAGTCCAACAGCACATGAAGGCAAATAACCTACCCTGGAGGAAATGTGATATGTTATCTGAAGCTTTTTTGCTTTTTCTTGTAATTTCTTTTAAAAATCATTTATGCATTTGAGAATAGTAAAACTTGGATTATTCCAACTCACTTTGATAGACAAAAAGGATTATTTCATTACTTTTCAATTTCTCAATATTACTGGTATAGAATAAAAATAAAAGATACATGTTCAATAATCAATAAGACTCTTGCATTGAGAGAGTAATTTCATAAAATATAAAAGAAATGGCATATCTTGGAATATATAAAATATCTAGAAGCAGAATTGGTTGTGCATCTTATATGCTCAAAATCCAAAGATTTAATTATATTTGTCTTTGCTTTTAGACCTGATGATTTTTAAACTTAATGAGGTGTCAACAGATGATTTAGAAGTATACACTAGCTAAAGTAATTTATAGCATGAATGAATTAAAGTTTCTCACTGTATTTGGAGATTTTCCTCAGTGATTCTAAAGTTTATGAAGAGGTATAATAGGTACTAATTTCTTTTTCAGATATTAATTGAATAACTCATGTATAAAAGCCAATACATATAAAGATTGCCCATATGGCAATTTATAAAGAGCTCTAAAAATCCCTATAATAAAACAGAAATATGGGATCAGTTATCTAGACTTATATGGCAAACTTTGTGATTACATACCAATAAGTCCACCTTCAATCAAATAAACAGCAACATTAGTAGAAATTCAACACAATAAAGACAAGCAAACTCAAAAAACCTCTTGTCATTATTGATCTCTCTTATTATGAGCTTTCTAGTGACCTATATGTAACCTACACATGACCTATTTTCCAAGTGCAACTCATTTTGACATAGTCAGCTAACATATGGCTACTAAATAAATCATAGCAACAAACTGTCAAATAAAAATCACTTCTTTATTTTATGATGTAAGTTATAAATCTTTACTAAATGTGTCTCCCAGGAGATAGTTTAGTGTGAAAAGTACAAAAGAAAAGCAAAGGGAAAAAGAAAAACGACCACAAAAAGAGGACATTGCTAATACCAACCCAGACAAAAATAACTTTTAAACATATTGAGTAGGACATTTTAATTATATCTAGAAATGTGGATTCAGTCTTAAATGTGATGTAATATTTTGTTTTAATAAAGAAATTTCAATGACAGTCTAGTAATTTAAAAGATCTTCAAATATAGTAAATCCCTTCTTAATTTTTTAATTTGTAAATAAACCTCAATTTTCAAAATAAATGAGAATAGAATTTGAGTCATATAAAATCCATCAGAATTTATATAACTTAAATCCATCTGACGGTTTCTACCATCCATCAGAAAAATACTCAATATCATAAGAGTATTTCTTGAAGGGACAGGCATCAATTTTGTTTTGTTTTTTTGCAGTACAGGGGGCCAATCCCGAGGCTTTACGCATGCTAAGCAAGTGCTCCACTATTGAAATCCCCCAGCCTGGGCATCAAATTGTAACAGCAGTACAGAGAAATGCCAGCTCCTATATTACAACCTGTAGAGCTACAAGGTTATAAAATATATGATTCAGGTCCTTTTAAAATAGGAGAGCTTGAATTCTCAAGACAGAAAGATCAAATGACAAGCACAGCAAGAACAGGTGAAAGATACAGTCTTTGCTATGGTCCATAATTACTGCTAAAACACAGCAATAAATCATTCTTTGGAAGCACATAGACAGGTCATCAAGTTTCCATTTATATGAAGATATTAAAGGTATAATTTGGTGGAAGACTAAATTTTTATTAAAATGGAAAATATAGTTTAACCACTAAAAAGGTCTATTAGTGTTGTATTAGTCTAAGAAATTCTGGACACATCCCCCAGTGGAATATAAAATGGGGATTAATGAGGTACAATGACAATAAAAAATTAAGCATCTATGATTCCATAGAACAAGAAAACCTCATTGTTTTGGGATGTTGTTGTTGTTGCTGCTGTTTTTACATTTGAGGTTCTTCCTGCTCAAAGGTGAGTAAAGGATTCCTTATGAGAAGAAACATAAGTAGAGCAGCATACTTGACATTTTTTCACTAGAATAGGGATAAAATTTTAGTTCTAGATCACTGAAGGATGAGAATGCATGGTGTTGTGGGTTTCTATAGGTTTTCTGCCTGAACCTAGAGGATCTACAGTTTGATTTGGGACACGATGCAGTAGCCCTCATAGAGTAAACATCAGTTTTCTATTTTCTCAGTCTGTGGAGTTATAGTAAGTGATCAGTGAGGTGTAATGCTCCTGGCTGTGTGAAGAAGTAAATGAAATAAACTCTGTAGAAAGATGCCCTTCTAGGACTTCAATTGCTTGTTTGCTTTTCTTTTAAAATCTCCTACACACGATAAAAAACATAAAAATCATCAAAGACTCATCCAAAAGAGAAACTTACTGTCTTGAACATACATGCATACGTATAGCAGGTTTAAAATATGGAATAACTAGGGCCATTGAGATAGCTCTGCAAACTAAGTGCCTGCTTAGGCAAGCCCAGGGACTAGAGTTAGATCCTTGGCACCACATGCCATGTGCTCACCCCACCCCCAGGCTCACTGAGCTGGCAACCAAGTCCGGGCATGGTGGCACACACTTGGAATCCCAGTGCTGAAAAGACTAAAGACAGGAGAATCACTAGGTGACTAAGCTGAGTGGTGAGAATATATATATATATATATATATATATATATATATATATATTCACTATCAAATATTTCTTAAAATTTACTACAGGAAAACACACATTGATGTTAATCCTGACTATTCTTAGATGATGGATCAAATATATGGTAAATGCAGCTAACATATCCTATCTGATGCAAAAGAAGGATTGTAAAAGCAATCCTGGAGCATCTTCACTAACTTTATTCATGGGTTCTGGGTCTGTAAGACTTCTGGCTCATCTGCAGATCAAAATGATCATAAAATGGAGTAAACATTTTATCTCAGTGCAACTAAAGACACTGACAAAGAAGACTCCCAGAACTGCTCGAGAAAGTGACAAAACAATGGATAGACGTGTTCGAGGATGGGAAATCCTTTGAGGGTGATTAATGGCAATGTGTCTGTTATCCTACTAAATCTTGTTAAACTCTCTCCCCTCCCTTCCTCTTTTGTTTCCAAGCTATGTCCTTGGAGGCCATACTCCTGTTGATACCCGTACCCTTATGCGAGAGGGGAGAGAATTTGGGAGTAAATACTAAAAATCAGTGATGTTTACTATTTACTCCCAAGAGATGGCTCTCTTTCCAGATCCATCAGAGAATTGTTTTCATTGTGGTATGGAATGAAGTGTGTCCTCTCAAAATTTAAACATGAAGCTCTGCCCACAATCAGATAGTGTTTGGAAGCAGGGTGGGGGGTTGATTAAGTTTAGGTGAAGTCATGGCAGTGGGGTTGCCAGGAGCCAATTAGTGCTCTTCTAAAAACCAAAAAAAGAGATTCTCATTCTCTCCTCTGTGTGTGTGTGTGTGTGTGTGTGTGTTTGTGTGTGTGTGTCTTTCTGCATCATCTGAGAGTACCCCCAGAAAAGCCAAAATATTCATAAATTACAATGAAGATCCTAACCAGGAACTGAGTCAGCCAACACTCTGTCTTTAGAATTCTCGGCCTCCAGAGCTATGAGAAATAAATGTCTGTTGCACAAGCCACCCAGTCTGTGGTTTTCTGTTGTAGTGGCCTGAGTTGAAACAACCACCCTAAAACCCAGGGGCACAACATCAGAGTCTGAGTCAAGATCTGAATACCTGGAACAGAAGCCAAATGATTTTGATGGACTTCTGAGTGGGCACTAGCAGAAGAGTGAGAAATCCCTCAGCACCACAGTAGCAAAGGGGCCTTCCTATTTCCAGAGGCCTTATAGCCAGGAACGCTGCCATATTTCCTGAGGATCAGAGATTCCTTCCTGGCTTGCCAAGGACACAGAGAGGAAATTATTGTGAAATATGCCCAGAGGATCCTCTAACACAAAAGCCTACTGTTCTGAGAAAAAGACTTTTGCAAAGACTATGCCAACTAAGGAAGAGTCTGCTTCCTACTCTTTAGCATTCTAAGACTTCCCATCTCTGCATAAGGGAGCAGAGTCAACATTCAGTCCTTCAAGGAAACAGACCAGAAATTCAGGAATAAGGAAGGGCAGGAGGGAAACACCAGACAAACCTTTGTGAAGGTCACAGTTTTGACGCTGATATTTAATTAGATTAGTACAAAACCCTCTTCTCCCAGAATGGGACTCCAACATGATCAGATGGATAATGCTTGAAAGAACTACAAAAGACAGATGGTTTCCAAAGAGGATTCTTAAGCCAAAAGGAGAAAGCAAACAAGGGCATAGGATCAATTTTAAGCCAAATGTGTGTCTCCAAAGGGCACCTACAGAAAACATTAAATGCAGACCAAGTCCTGACCAGATAAACATGAATCCTCATGCTAATCACCTGCTGGATACAACACATCCAATTTTCAACAAAAAAAATTATAAGGTATGCTGAAGGTAAGAAAAAGTAGCCTAACAAGACAAAATAATGATTAAAAGAGGACTCACATATACCATAGAAGTTAGAAGTCTAATGCTATGCTTTTAAACCACTATGATTAATATTTTATGACTTGTAATGGAAAAAGTGTTCAACATCACAAGAACAGATAGGTAACATAAAACAAAAGCTGAAAACTCTAAGAAAGAGCCAAAGGAAAATGATAGAAATAAAAAATAGTGTAATCGAACTGAAGTCCTTTCACTGGCACATTAATATATTCAACATGGCTAAGAAAAAATCAATGAGCTTGAAGATAAGAAAGCACAAACTTCCCACACTATAATGCAGAAAGAATAAAAGCGGAAGGGGATACCCAGGAATGTTGGAATGATACAAATTTTATCATGTGTAAGTGAAATAACAGAAGGGAAAAAGCATGTGAAGAAAAATAAATACCTGAAGTAATGATTGCTAAGAACGCTCCAAAACCCATGACAGATACCAACCTCTAGATTCAAGAAGCTCAGAAAATAACAAGGGAAAAACCAGAATAAAAGCTACCCTGAGTCACAGAATATTTAGACCACGGAAAAACTAAAGACAAAGAAAACATTTTCAAGGCAGCACCAGGGCACATCAGAACAGAATGTGTCTCGACTTGCTTAGTGATATGAGCATAACCTTAACGTCAAAATTGGACAGAGCAAATTTAGGGAAGACAGAAGCAAAAGCCAATGGCACGCATAGACCCAGTAATCTTTTTAAAGTAGTTGCAAAATAATTCAAGAATAAACAAACATAGGAGAAAGGGGTAATAAGTATATTCTAGGAATGAAAGGACTGCTTAGCATTTAAAGATCATGCACTCTAACTAATCATGTTTTTTTTAAAAAATGAGTTTTGCTCAACAGATGTGAAAAAGCATTGGGTAACATTCAATATCCACACACGATTATAACTGAGGCAAGTAGAAAATTTCTAAATCTGCAAAGAGCACCTACAAAAATCTCACAGCAAGCACCACAGATAATAGAGAATGCTGACGGCTGCTTTGAGTTTGGAGATGCAACCAGTGTGCTCTAAACAGATCCATTCACTCAGCATGTACTGAATATGCTAATTAGTGCAATGACATCAAAATACTTAACAGGTAATAAATATTGAAAGGAAGAAAGAGCACCACCATTTTTTATACATTGCCCAACAGAGTATGTAGAGAATCTTGAATAATCTATACAGTGCAATAATTAAGCACGTTGGATGAAAATCTACACATTAAGTAAAACTGTAAAATGACTATTTAATATTAGTATCAAAATACATTGTTTACCCAGAAAAAAAAAATCCATTAAATGTATTAAAGACCTCTAGGTAGAAAGTTGTAAAATTTCTTATTTATTTACTTGCTTGTTTGTTTTTCAGTACTGGGATCAAATTGGGGGCCTTGCACTTGCCAGGCAGGCACTTATGCTGCTGAGCTATCTCCCTGTCCCCAAAAAATTTCATTGCAAAATTTCATCGAGAGAAATTCTTGAAAGACTCATGAAGTAGAAGACTTAAGGACATATCATTTTTGCCCAAATTAATATTTAAACTTAATAAATCAAAATCAAAGAAGAGTATGTGGGTCAGTAGACATATAAATATATAAGCTTGATCTAAATATTTGGAATGTTCAAAATATTTTTGAATAAAAAATTGTATGTTTTTTAAACTTGGATATCAAGTTTTATGTTGCCATAAAAATAAAATTTCATATTGGCAAAAGATTACTATTAATCCAGAAACAGGGCCAGCCAGACAGCTCAGTGGACTAAAGCACCTCGGTAGGCTGGCACAGGGACCGGGGTTCTATCCCAGAATGCTATACCAGCCCCACCGCCAGGGCACGCTGAAACAGGATTGAGACTGACCATGGTGGCGCCCCTCTAACCACAGAGCTTGAGAGGCTGCATACAGAAGGATCACTAGGCATCCAATCTGTGTATTGAGACCCTGCACAAACCTTCCATGTTGGCAACTGCACAACCAATAATGCAGCCAACAGAAAAGCAGGAAGTCTCCCAAGTCCCAAAAGTCTACAGGTGAATGCTGTTGAAGTAATATTTATAGTAGTCCTAAGATACAATTCGTAAGTCCAGTTGTGGAATGGATAAATAAACAAGGATATACTTGCATCATGAAATAGTCTGAAGCAATGAAAATAAGCCAATTAAACTTGTACACAGTAAAACAGATGCATTTCCCATGCATAATATTAACCTAAAAAGTCAGGTGTCAAAATTTCACAATGCATGATTTGTCTTTCATCTGATTCAAAACAGGCAAAATCAATCCAAGTGTTAGAAGTCATCAGAGTGACTATTTGAGGATGTCAGGGAAGTAATGCACTACACAGAGAGAGGGCATCAAACAGGAGACTGAAACACTGTAATATCCTTAACCTTGGTAATATTTATATATTCTTTTTGATAATTCAATGAACTGTTACAGATATGCCTTTCAATTTTTTCTAGATGTGTGCTGTACTTTGGTATCAAGAATAAAATGAAAATAATCATGCTCACTATGAAAAAGAAATATATCCTTAAACACTTTAAAAGATAGTTTAGGGAAGATTTAAAATTTTACTTGTATTTATCCAAAAGCAACAAGACACTGAAAGATATCTCATTAAAATTATATTTTTCACTTTTGCGCTTTTCTATAGATCATTAAGAAAACCATGAGAAATACCTTTCAACTTCAGATTTTCGATATCATATAATTTATCATGCATTATACCATAAAGAGCTCCATTAACATCTTTCATTTTACCATTAATATTACAAAGAATAATGGCATTCTCACGACCATTATCATTAAAATAACTATTGTTCTGAGCTGAAAGAATACTACTGAGTTCCTCATTAGGGACATTATCAAATTTAAGGTCAATTATTCCTCACCCACCTCTACATTCTATTAATGTTTTTATAAAGTCATTCTAATATATTGATTAGCCTTCAGAGTGCCTCAAAATGTCATTTACTTATTAAATAAATTGTCAATCATTTTCTCAAGTGGAAACTTAAATATGTGGCTTAGAAATATAGTCTAAAGTCAACCAATCTTTCCAAGTAGATGAAAATAAAGTATCTATTTTATTGTACTGGATTTGAAAAATTGGTACGTTTGAAAGTTTAGGTGGAGTTCAGCCAGTTCTCATTCTTGTGTGGAGTCACAAGCTCTCACTTCAGTCTCTAAAGCCATACTGACATTCAATGTTTATTAATTACACATTGACATATATCACTGCTTTGGTTTATATTTCCCATATTATAATATAATTAAATGCTTATTCATTATTTAGCTGATGACCATCATATCCTCGTACAGATCCAAAACCACTTTTTTTACAGAAGTTAGAAGCCAGTAAAGATAGGTGAATGCAGTGATATGCCTAATCCCAACACTGAGACTTAGCAGATGCAAAGATTAATGCTTCTTCTCAAAGTTGCTTCCAACTTGCAATTGTACCAAATGGTATTATTATTATTATTATTATTATTATTAATTTTAATGTATTTAGTACAGGGCCTACAGCATCTTACTACGTAGATCAGACTTGTAGTGATCCCTCTGTTTACAGCCTCCCAAGTGCTGGAATTACAGGCATGTGACTCCAAGCCCAGTCTCCATGCCTATCTCTGTGCACCTTAAGGGGGTGGGGTCGGCACAGCAGATCTTGGGATCAAACCCCTGGGGTCTGCATCTGCCTAAGCAGGTACTTTAATTTGTTGAGCTATCTGGCCAGCCACTTACCAAATAGTTTTGGAATCCACAACCTAAAATACACTGCTGCATTACTTTTGTTTGTCTGACCTTGAGATTCTATAAAAATCTGTCCATACAATAAAATATAAACTCACAGAAAATTACTTGTTTTTAGTAATAATATAATTAGGGAGTGAAAACACGCAGGCTTTCTTAACTCATTCTTCATCAAAAAGACACACTTGTCTGCCCTCAGGGAGCAGGGGGTGAAAAAAAAATGCATGCAAGAGACATTGAGTAAGAGAGACTGGTGCAAAATTTCATTTCAGTCAACAGTAACACCTGCCTACTTGCATTGCTTTTTGAAATACTGCCAGGTGTAACAAAACAACAAAATAAACCAGTAAATATTTCAGGTGCCCACGGGTGGCTTGATAGAGATAAACGGAACAAAGAACACAGAAAGTGTAAATGTTTTAATGCATGTGCTCCATTTTTAATGTGAAGACATCTGAGACTTGGGAAATCCTCTAGCAAACATAGATGACACAACTTATTTATTTCATGTTCAAACAAATAAACTCTTTTATCTTGGCAGACAACTTTTATCAAGCACCAACAATCAATATTCACACAACAAGTGAACCATTAATACTGCCATTACCCTTTCTCCATAAAGAGGAGTTAGGGATGCTATGTTAGTTGGTTTTTTGTTGTTGAGACACAATACCCAACAGTCAAATTTAAAGAAGGAAAGGTTTGTTTCAGGTTACAGTTTGTAGACAATTCAGTGCATTGTCGGTCTGCTCCAAGGCAGTCGGCAAAGCAGACAGGCATCACAGAGGTGAGACAGTCCACAGCAGAGAAGGCAGGAGGCAGCGAAGGAGGCAGGAAGCCTGCATGGCTTCTTTCTGTTACTTTATCTTCCACCCCTGCTACAAATCTATTCATTGATGCCACCTGCACCCAGGTGGAGCTCCCATCCATTACCCACATCATCAATGCTGGTATCACACCCTTAGTCCACCTTCAGCCCTGACCCAACCACCTTTGCAACTCCCCGCATATGCCACAGCAGAGTTTGGGGACCATCTAAGTGCAAGCATAACCGCTTCAAACTAGAGATTTGACAGAGAGAGAAAGAGAGAGAGAGGAGAGGAGAGAGAGAGAGAGAGAGAGAGAGAGAGAGAGACCATCCCAACTCTTAATAATACATAGAACCAATCACAGAACAGACAGAGAGACTTCAACAGGAGAGATTCATAAATCTCCAATTCTCCACCTATAAATTGGAGATTGAAATTCTTTCTTTCCAAGTTTGAAGCACAAAGATAAAGAGATTAACCTCGGAGCCAAGTCTCTAGCTGTAGTAGTTGTGCAGTGATTAAGTTTTCACCAATGACACACGCTCAGACAACTTTTCTGAGTCTGAATCTCATTATTTGGTCTTAAAATTGAGTTGCCCAAGCTAGACGATCCCAAGACAAATAACAACTTTTTTAAATGCATTCCCAACAAGGCTGTAATTTGCATGTATCGCTGCGGGGAAAGCTCTGAACCACCAGTGTTACACGCATGACAGTCCCATCAGACAGCTTGGGACAGCCCTGTCTGGTGGTTCAGGCCAGCATGTACGTGTTAAAGAGCACATTGATCAAAGTGACAATGTCAGTTGGAAAATAAAGCTAAAGCACGCACATTAGAATGCAACTGAATTTTTAATTTTCCTTTCAGTGCTGGGGATCGAACTCAGGGCTTAGCATATGCTAGGCGAGTATTCTGCCCCAGAGCTACACACCTAGCCCTGTGAGAATATTGTTAACTTCCAGATATGTCAAAGAATATTTCCTAAGAAAGTTGCCTAAATAAAATAGTTTCAATTTCCTTAATGCAGAGTTTCATTTCCTTCTTAACTAGTCTGCCTTCGCATATAAATTTTGGAAAATTATACTTCAGTTGATGTAATCACAGCACCACGCAGCAACAAGAGGTTCCTAAATATCCATACTGTTTCTGTCTCAATGCACCCAAGATTGGTCGATTAACATTTGAAAAATCCTTCAAAGGTGCATCAATTTAAAGACAGATAACTTGTACAGATATTTATAAGCATCATCTGAAGTCAGTTTGCAAAATACATTGCACGTGGTTTTAGCGATGCTGCATGAGTATTGGAAATTAAACTCTGCTTATCTGAATTTCAAGCAATGACATTGTTTATAATAGTTTGAAAAACTGTAAGTATTTTCATAAGGAGCCGCCAGATAAAATGTCTGGCTGCTCTTGTTACAGCAAACACACTTATTTAATTGAGTCACCCATGGAAGCTGGATGCAAAACAAGCAAGTTGATTGGGGAGCCATGGATGGGCGCCCAGTGCATCACCAGCGCAGCCCACAGAAGGCAGCAGGGGAGAATAGCTATAGAGTTCGGGTTCCACATCTAGTTCTGGGTCTCGCAGATGGGTGCTGGTAATGCTGTAGCGTAGCTACAGAAATACTACAAGGCACGGACTCAGCTTAAGGAACAAAGTGCTTGGCATTTTGCCTAGGGAGCAAGTGGTCTTGTGACAAAGCATGGGGTAGTATTGGGTTAAGTAGCTATGGCAACAATTATAAGAAGCAAACTTAAGGAAACAGAAGTTCAAGCTCTAAGCTGACACTAGAACACAAAACGGCACTGGTTTAGTTTTCTTTCCCACATTACTCTCTATAGACAAATAAATTAAAGTGAATGAAACTGAGGACAAATTCCACTCACATTCCAGTTGGACAGCACTGGCCTTGTTATTTTACTTTATATGATATTTATTTTATACCACATGTGGTATAGAGTCTGTCATTCAATAGATTCACAGTTTCTTATGAATCCTTCCAAAACAGTCACAGATTCTTAGGTCACCCAAGTAAGCAGAATAAATAAAGAAACAACAGACAGAATGACTAAGCTGGCTTTGTTCCCATGGGTCTGAAAATCATGGCTGTATAAGAATAGGAATAAGCATCTTCTTTGAGCATGCGCACCTTTAGCAACTCCCCCAGGAGCTGCATCTTGGCAGCCTGCGGGCCATGGGTGAGGTAACGATGCACAGAGAAGAGGGCGGATGGCATCTGAAGCCAGCAGCTCTTGCTATAAAACTCTCTTTACTTCTTATGATAGTGAAGTCTTTATAAGTTATGGGTTTTATTTGTGTGTTAGGTATGATAAGATGTAATTCACTAACTATCGGGAGTTTGAAAAACCAACCAGGTATTTGATAAAGCAACCAAACTATCACAAAGTTAGTAAGGCCTATATTAAGAAAAGCTCTGATCTTCCAGAGATTTATACTGCAATACAGTACATAAGCATGAAAGATGAGCATGTTTAGAATTCGCTTCCAAATAATGCAGGTCATGAATGATGTATGAGAAAAACATACGTACTGGACAGCTAGCTCTTGGACCCAGAGAATGGGCCTTACATGGAGTAAGGGTGGCCTTGGGTGTTGCAAAGATTAATCAAATTGCTATTCGGGGGCCACAGAGATTGCTTAGTGGTATAAGAGCCTGCTTACACAAGGACAAGGACCTGGGTCTGATCCCTGGTACCACATGCTGAGCCAGCCACTGAGTCAGGCCATGGTGGTGTACGCCTGTAATCCCAGCACTAGGGAGGCTGAGACCGGAGGGACGCTACAAATCTGAGCTGCATAGTGAGACCCTACACCAAATACATAAAATTTTAAAAATTGCTATTTGTAAGCAGTCTATTATATTTATAATCTAACATTTTCCATTACAATCTTTTTTACTTATAGGCATGTATTTTGAAAATGTCCTGTTGGTAGGCAAGATGTATCTAGTTAACTGTAGAATTTAGTGAACCACAGACACAGGTTTTATTTAGTAATCAAGATAGATTAGGCTTGATAAAATTTTTGTTTGCTATGTTAAATGGTATTTCAGGCATATGAAAGTGCATAATTTGGGGAAATTTGAATGTTATGCATGCTTCCAAAGTTATTTAAAAATTCATTATACTTATTGTTGTGATTCTGCATTTTATTTGACTTAGTGATTACATGGTCAGATCTAAACCAACACAGGCAAAGAGCAATTATAACATATGCTTGCTTTTAAGGTGGTCTCTAAGCAAGTAGAGCTTATTGTTACCACTTGATAACGAGGAGCAAAGGTTCATAGACAGAAAAAAAAAAAAAAAAAAAACAATTCTAAGTGGGAAGAGCTCACCAGCAAATGAATTAAAGAAATCTCTCAATTTTGTGGCATTTTCTATCAGAATTCAAGAAATTTAGGGCTGGGGAGATAGCTCAGAAGAATAAGTGCCTACCTGGCAAGCACAGAGTCCTGAGTTCAATCCCCAGTACTGCAGGAAAAAAAAAAAAAAAGGTATAATTCAAGAAATCAAGGACCAGCCAAATAGTTCAGTGGATTAAAGCACCTGCAAGCAGGTACAGGAGCTGGTGGCCCTGCCCCTGGGGCACACTGAGAAGGCAATTGAGACTGGGCGTGGTGGCACGTGCCTGTAATCCCAGCTC
>NDGM011113374.1:0-18760 GCA_002564305.1 Octomys mimax
TCGAAAAACTAGCAGAAAATAAACCAAACGGAGCAAAAACAGTACAGATGAGTGGAGCTGAGAAGTTGGCCGGGCATGTACCAGCTCATAAACTCTTCCATCGATCATCAGTGGCAGTGTTCCTTGTTTTGTTTTGTTCTCTAAAATTAACATTCTAAGCTTGGGTGCTCGGGTGTGGTGGCGCACACCTATGATCTCAGCACTGGGGAGGCTGAAAACAGGAGGATCACTATGAATCCGAGCAGCATAGTGAGATCCTGTACCAAGTACATAATAAATAAATAAATAAATAACATGCCCTTGCCTTGCTTAAAAAAAAAAATACAAAATAACAGATCTTGCTCAAAATGCAGGAAAAAAGTCACTAAAATGAGATTTCAGATAACAGCTATGCACAGGCAACACCTCCACCACCGCAGAAGCAGCCTTTGAAAAGCAAGATGGCCTGTGCTTACCACACCCCCCACACAGCCCTAGTTTCTGGGGTGGCTGGGGAAGCCGAGGCAGGTGGCATCTTGTCTAGCCCAATTCAGCTGGGCAGGGCAGCCTGTGCCTGCGAAGGGTCAGCTGGCCGCCGCCCAGGCACCGCTCTGCGAACAGCCTGGCATGCAGGCCTGGGCCCTTCCCTCTGTGCAAACAGCGGCGAGGGCCTTGACTCACTGGGCTTGTCGGGAAGAGGCGCAGGGTGGCTCAGAGCACACGCATTCCTGCTGCAGGGACAGATGGTTTCTCAACAGCAGGGCAATGGGAGAGGCGGCTGGGATGAAACACGTTCCTTAGTCAGACCACGTGCTCTGCCCTGAGGATGCAGCTGTGCTGGCGGCTGCACGGGCTGGACCCCTAACCTACATCTCCTTCCTCCAGCTCCAGCCCCACACCGGAGCCACCTGCCAGGGCCACTGTGACAGGGCCCGTGGAGAAAGGAAACAGTTACACACTGCAGGACACAGAGGAAGGTGTGACTTTTAATCCAGTGTTGCTGCAAGAAACCGTGCCTTATTCTCTACAGCAAGGAAATTTGCACCCGTTCCTAGTACCTCATCCTGAGGCAGTTTCCCTTTACAGAGGAACCCCATATTCCCCCACGACTGAACTGTTATCAAGAGAATTTAGAGATTTACCACTGCCTTGAATAATCACTTAAACTCTGAGATATTTCAAATTATTTTAAATCCACTAATCAGTACAATAAATGAGTTAATAATTACAATTTTAAAAAGAAAAAAACAATATATATCCACAAGTAGTTTTGAAGTTTAACAGACACCCTTGCCTGAACTAGGTTTTTTTCCATTTGTACCTTGAAAATATGTACCTGATTGATTTTTTTCATGTTCTTTGAGGTTTAACGCCTATTCTGATAAACTGATAAAGAGGTTTTAACAACTAACAGTATGAGTGGGAGGGAAAGTAATGCAAAAAAAAAATATCACCTCTCTTATAAGCCCATTTAATAACACTGCTCTATCCTTAGTCTTGTTGCGCTCAAAGGCACAAAATATCCTGAAATCCCACCCTGCTGTCTCTTTGGTCCTGGCCTCAGGCAGCCCTCCTTCCTTCCCTTGCTACAGCGTTTGCATGAGCTTTTCTTCTTTCTTTTTTCTTTTTTTGGCGGAACCGGGGATTAAATTCAGGCCCTTGCACTTGCCAGGGAAGCGCTTATTCTACTGAGCCATCTCCCCGGCTCCTGAGCTTTCCTTTCATTCCAAACTTGCAGCATTCTTCCCAACCTATTCCCAACACTGAAAACAATGCTTCCACTGCTCAGACACCTCCTTCAAATGCTTCAAAAATGTCCATCTTCTCTATGACACTGACCTGAGAAACTATTCTAGCTTTAAAACTGTTGGAAGAGAGGGCCCAAGCAGTAGAGAAAATGCAACTAGCCATCCACCCCACACGTGCTTTCATGAAGTTCAGCGCCATCATAGCAAGGGTCCATGGAGCAAAGAAGCAGTTAACACATTGGGGAACTCAGAGGAAGGTGTGACTCTTGCTCCACTGTGACCCAGAGCCTAGCCTAGTGCCACCCAAACTCTAGTCCTCCTGCACTGCTGGCCAGTCAAAGCTCCTGGAGCACAGGGAAGAAGTCACTGCATCACCCTAACTAGCAGCACACCCAGAAGTGGTTCGAGGTATTCAGAAGTGACCATATCAACAAAGTGTAAAAACGGTAAGACCAAGGCTGGCCACTGAGGCACCTGAGACTTGGACTTCTGGTCATGTGGCACAACTGGTCCACCTGAGGACTTTTCTAACAATCTGTGCAATGCCACTTAAACTCTTTGATCCCTTTTTAAATACTTCCTTTTGTTATTTTATTTTTTCACTATTTCTTTCATGCTTTCTCTTTTCCTGTTCTCTCTCTTCCTTTCTCTCTCTCTCCAAAAACATGATGTTAGATTTCACACTCAACGTTCCTTTCTTCTCTTCCTGAAGAACCAAGGATTTGCTGTCTACTCTTGTTTTTATTTTCATTCATTTTAATGGTATAAAAGTGCAAACACTTCTTTGCGCCTTTTTAGTTCAACAGCAAAAAATGTTTCACCTCGATGCAGCACTGAAGCAAAGTAAAAGAAAACTCTTCATCGCCTCCACTTATATAATGATGCGTTTCCCCCAGCCCAGCAGCACATGTTCTCTCCCTCACACACTCGCTGCCTGTGGAAGGCTTACAGTTCCTCCCCCAAACCTTGCAAAGCAAAAGTTAACGGCTGTCACAGCTACCCAAAGCTACCAAGAAGTTTCAAAAGCTTGATGTAAACTTGTTTGAGGTTGGCTTTGAGCTGCTTCTCAGAAGCTGAGAAATACTGTACTATGCGTCAAAAACAAATTTACAAATATAACTCCCAGTTGGGGAAAACCACGCTGAACTTAAATTGCTTCAAATTCTTAATCTGGTCCTGCTTGCTTACTTTGGGTGGTCTATGTCCTAAGATTAGCAACTAAAATGAGACATTCTAAAAAGTATCATGGTCCACGTTCAGTGTCTAAGTAGGGTAACTAACCCTCATCAGCTGGGAGGGTCCACATTTATGTCTTATTATTCTGGTGTGATCATCAATACCCCTCCTTCCCACTCTCTTAAGTGTTTTGGTTTCTATGATAAATTGCCCCTTCCATCAATCTGAAACCCAAGAGCCTGAAAATTTCTCAAGTTAGTTAAGGCGAAAGCCATCTGTGGGTCAGTATTTTACAACTCAAGAGACAAAACTGAATGCTATAGGTAAAGACAACTGAAAAAAGTTGTAGAAGAAAGAAGCAACATTTGGACTGAGAAGGGACCACCTGAACTCAATCAGTGGCAAATCAGAAGACCCTGGGAACTATGACCATGACAGAGTTGGCTACACAACATATGACTTGCATAGCAGTAGCTTGAGGACAGCTGTAAGCATGACTCTCTGCCCAACCAGTCAAACTTACAATGACCTCTACTATCTACCACTTTTATTTCTGTGTGGAGATTATAAACTAATGCAATTAAAAGAAAAATATAATACAGTTAGGTACAGCTACCCAAAGAAAAGTAATCAGCAAAGTAATCAAGGTGAAGTAGCTTAATGACACAATTTGGAAAATATTCACGTAACTTTTGAACAAAGGTCCCTTCACCCCAACTGAGAAAAGTAGCCATAGACACATGAAAGGTAAAAAAATGACAGATCTGAAATAGTCTGAGTACTCCTAACCCTGAATTAAGAACTGCTTAGCAGCTACAGGCAAAGGGTAGACCTACAACACTACAAACACAGAGGCAAATCCTATGAGCTTCTGTCTGGGCAGAGAATTGGAAATAAAAGCACAAGGATGGTGCTGCTCATTCCTGTCTATGATGACAACCTTGTGGGCTTAAGGATGCTAAGTATGTTGGAAAATGTCCTACAGTGCAATGCTAAAGATGCAATACTGTGGCCATGAGGGGCCAGGGAGCCTACTGCTCCACTATGCTCACGCGAGGGCTGGACGGCAGGGCTACAGGCAGAAGCATCCCCAGGTGACCTTCTTTCCTTACACCACGAAAATGCCTTCATATAGTCACAATGCAAATGTACAAAAAATTGAATTTCAGGAGGAAAGAGCAAAAATTTTATTACATAGTCAGTAAGTGACTACTCATAGCCCCTTTACAAACAGAAGAATGGACATCAGCTGCCTTAGGAAAAGGCAACGTTTTGCCCATCCTCACCTTCTGTCATCCAGACTGAGAAAAGCGATGCAAAGCCACATTAGTGACAAGGTAAAACAGGCAGTTTGGAGGTTCAGAGAAGGAGCAACATCGGAAGTGAATACAATCACCCTCAGGAAGGTACTGAAGGCACAGCAACCCTGGTTCTCTGCTTTACCATCTGACATCAGAGTTGTTGAAACATTTAAACTCCTTGCTAATGCAGGTCAGGCCTGGAGAGCCATCCCTAAGCTGTCTGGAACATTCAAGTGACAAGGCATCGGTTCCGTGCAGAGACTTGCAAGGATGGCAGGAAGCCCTGGCACTCCTTGGACCTCCCCAAGCACCACCCAGCACCGCATTCTTATAAACCTCATGTTTCAATTTTCAGAGTTCCTAAGAGTCATGTGGTGCTTTTACTGTAGGTACCAAATGCCTACAATAAATCATCAGTTTGTAATTTTCTGAAGTGTGGCCTTAGGCCAAGTAGGCACCTCTATGCATGTCATTTTTCTTTATCCTATAAATAGAGAAAATACACAATAGGCTCCCATCCCAGAATATGTGTGAGGAATAAATCATGTGTTCTTTTATGGAAAAAAGCCTGCTATACAACACAAGTTTGATGTTTTAAAATATCCCAATAGATTTGAAAGATGGAAATCTACCTTCAACCCAAGCTCATGGGATGCTGTCCTAGCCACAGGTTATTCACTCTGCAAACTCGGGAAACATCTGCAACTATACAGCTGCTGCAGGCAATGGAGACTTATTCTCCATAGTCTTTGAAACAGATAGACTCTCACTCTGGAAAATTCCTGACCAGCTCTCAGATTTTCCCAGATTCTGATGGAGCTCTGAGACAACTGGGCTTTGAGAAGTTGACCGAGGGCTGCTTTGTTTGCTAGAGGAGGTGATGTTCCTACAGGGTGGTCTGGCTTCTTTAAGGGAAAAAAAAAAGATACACAGACCAGGAAAAAAAAAAAAAAAAAAAAGGCAACACAAACCAACAAAAAATGCCAGGAATGCAAGCTCTACCAACCAGACAAATAAATACAATGTGAGATACTTCATAATAACTGGACATCATGCATTTCTCAACCCTGCATAATGGAAACTCTACTTTTCCACCAATCCTTCACATATGCCCCAGTCCTTAGAACTCATGGACTCCCTGCTCTGGGTAACACTGACAATCTGTATACCCAAAGGAACTGACCCACCTCTAGCCTCTAGCAATGATCGCAGGGTCCCAAGACACTAAAAGTTATCTCCGTGCCATGTCACTTCTTGGATCCAGGGCCAGAAGCTCAGAGCCAAGCAGGTGAAAAAGTCCCCAGTGACTTTCTTATTCTTTCTTTCATAAATAACAGATTTAGGGAAGCTATATCATTGCAACCACCACATTACATCCCCTATGAAATATTTCAAACAACTTGGGAAATTCTACACAGGTAAAGGTTATATGTTTTGTTAACTTGCTTTCTAGCTGTCAGAATGTACTACAGATCAGGCGCTTTGTCCATATTCTGTACACATTCATAGTTTTCAACCTCATATCATCCCCATAACGTAGAACAATAATCACATTCACTTTGCACGTGCTGGAGCTAAGCCACAGAGAGATTAAGTAATTTGTTCAAAGTCACACAGCTATTAAAGTCTGAGCTGGGATTCACACCCAGACAGGCTGGCTCCAGAATCCATGCTCTGAACCACGGGGATCTTTGGGCACTAATGGAATGTGGTCAGTGGGGATCTAGGAGCAAAGAGAGCGAGGAATCCTAAAAGCCTGGCAGCTCTGTTCATCTCTCTTGTCTACACTGATGAAGATACTGACTGTCCAAAGTGGACAACGCCAGTTTCTTCTTATGTCTGAGGACATTAAAGAGCCCTACTGGGTAGACACTCTCCACTGCAGCAGCACAGGGTCAGGGCTGGCCCTTATATTCCTATAATTGGGGAAACATCCAGAATTAGAACCCCTGCTATTATCTGGACACTAGGTTCATCTCACCACGAAAACAAGAGTGGAATGGCGAAGGAGAGGAAAAATGAAGCAGCTCGGGAATGTGTTTGCTTTGGCACTCGGCCTTGGTGGCCTCAGTCCCTTCAGCAGACTCCATACCAAGGAAGAGCCAGGAATAACTCAATGGCTGGATTTAGCTTATTTAAGATCTGTGAGGATTGGAGAGATAGCTCGGTGGTCTAAGCGCCTGCCTCGCAAGCACAAGGACCCAGATTTGATCCCAGATACCACAGGCTGTGCCACCACGCTGGCCACTGAAACCAAGCGTGGTGGCACACACCTGTAATCCCAGCACTGGGGAGGCTGAGCCAGGAGGATCACTACAAGTCTGAGCTGCATAGTGAGACCCTGTACCAAATGTATGCATATACATACATGCATAATTTTTAAAAAATAAAAGATCTGTGACCAGAGCACTCAAACACTGTATCCTACTTTCCATATACAAAGGATATTCAGTCCTAGTGCTATTTCAAAGTGCATGTTAATTTGGTACTTAATGTACTTAACGCTGTCAACATCCTGTGAGGTCTCAATCTAGAACAAAAGTGAATAAAGGTTCTCGGTCAGTCCTAACCACAGAAGCAGGCAAGTATCTTCTGGCTCCTGTTTCAACACTGACCTCCTTACTGCTTCTTCCCTTTGGCTCATCCATTTGGAAAGGGGCAGAAAGGAAATTCTGACTTAATCGCTGGAGCCACATAAGATCCCACACTAGCTGTCTCCACACATCCGAAATTAAGCAACCCCAAGAAATCTTTCTGGCAGACACTGAAGTCACAGCCGTGGATGCGAAGCCACGCTGCAAGCAGGTGAACTTTAAACACTTGTCGTCTATGCACCAGTGAGCATGGCAACCCTCCACAAGCTGACTTGTCCTTCCACCAGCAAAAGCTGGCATCCCTGACCCGGGTTGTGTCAGGCTTCGCACCTGCAAGCTTAGGTCTCGCTTCAGAGTTCCTCCACTGAGCTTTCTAAAGGTAGATTGCAACATTACAGCAATATACACTGAGAAGTGAGAAACAGTTCATTTTACTTCAGCCACTGGTTCTTCAGATATTTTTACTTACTTACCTGTTCTGGTCTCTTATTTCCCTCTCTGAGCTATGGGTATAATATTTACATATCATAAGTAGCTAAAGTCCAGGGGGGAGCAAATAAGTGAAAAATTAGTCAATATAGTCTATATATCCTTCCACCTTCTGCTTTTTTTCCTCTCAAACAAGTGTTAGAAATCAAACCTCATTACAATGAATGGCAGACGACTGCCTGATTTCTTGGGCCAGTTGAAGTGGAAGCCACTTACTAAAACTGACCAGGGGCTTGGAAACCTTTTCTGAGCAAGAAAGCCACTATATAAAGCCAATTATGATAAGCGATACTGACCACAGCAGGAAGCCTCACTGGACCCATCTCACACATGGGCAAGAGCTAAATAAAGTTAGAAGTTCAGGGTTTATTTTAACAACTAACTGAAATATAGCACCATATACTTTAAATCTCTAATATTTAATATTAAATTACAAAGAAGCATGCTTGAGCTGTGTACAGTGATCTAAAACATGTGTTGCCAGGGGCTCTGGTACATTCTCAGCATGAACGAACCATTGTAGGTATGTGAACTGACATGTCAGCATGATATTTCCCAGATGACAAAAATCTGCCCCTTGCTCATAAACACACATAGCACATATATACAAGGCCATTCTACAGGAAAGGACCTAGGGGCTGAGTCTGTATCTTTGCTGTGTGCTATTCTTTTAAATCCACTGAATCAATTATGACAATTCATTCACGCTTTCTTGAACCCCCGAACACAACCATGACAGCAACTTCATTTCTCAACGGTAGCTCTAAGTGCCCACAACGTCCCTGCGCTGTTAGCAGATGACAGCACCGCTCCGACCATCGTCCTACTGACAAGAAACAAGCCCAGCTTTTTGTGCACAACAGTCCCGGGCTACAGTGTCGGGAGCCCTGCAGGAGGGGGCTTGACTTAATGCCTAGGGTCCCAGGACGAGAAAACATCAGCTTCTTTGTGTTAAGAAGTTTGAACAGGTTAAGAAAGGGTTAAGATAAGCAATTAATTACAGCGGAGGCAAAGAAGAGCCAGCAACTACACTTACTGATAATCAGATACAAAGAGGTGTGTGCTAGCACAATTCATTATTTTCCACAATGCAGCACCTTCTCCCATTTTCGCCCCCATAATCACCAAGCCCCCTGGCTAGCTGGCAGTCCCCTATTTCCTCTCAAAGGGCGTAGTTTCAGGAATCCCATGGAGCCGAGCTTCATCTACTTAGCACCAAAATTTGTGTCTTGAGACAAAATGCGACAATTTCTGTCCTATCTGTCCTGTCTTCCAAGCCTTACATATCAGTCAGTCGACACCTTAATCCAAAAACACAAAGTCCCAGCCTACACTGGGATGCTCTCCCAGTACTACCGGACGAGTTTACAGTAGGACGGAAACATAAGGAAAGTTAGTGAAGTGCACGAGCCAAGCGGACTTTACCAAAGTCGAGAGATAATTTCAGCCCTCCTCCCACCTCCTTGGTCTCAGACTAAAAGGAGCGAGCAGCACAGGGACATGTCACGGACGCTCTGAAAGGCAAGACATTTGAAAATGTGCTTGAAGGATAGCCCGTTAGGCACCCTCTCGGTTCGCTAGCCCAGGGCGTCCCACCAGGTCCAGTGCTGGGAGACAGAGGCCAAGGATCATAACCCTGGGTTACATTAAGAAATAACGTCAGGGGGTCCTCGCTCCATCGGGAACATCAAAAAAAAAAAAAAAAGCAGGGACGTTGAAAATTCATTCTATAAGCTGTTCCTCACAACTTACAAAAACGCAGTCGTGAAAATAAGCAACACCCCCTCAACCAGGAGTCCCAGCCTCCACCGTCCTCCCGCCTCCGCTCCACGCGGCCGCAGCATCCCCGCTCCCGCAGGACCATTGCCCGAGGGGACAGCTAGAGGGACGAGCGCGGGACCGGCGGGCGGGGCGGGACCTCGCCGTCGCCACTCACCCGGGGAGGGGAAAATCTCCAGATCGACTTTTTCCGTCTTGATGATGGTGAGAGTCGGTTTGAGATCGACGGCCGCCTTCATGGTGCCGGGAGTGGGGGGCCGACTGGATGAGAGCAAGTTTGCCTTGACTTGGTTTTGGTTATTTTTTTTTCCGCTTTAATGGGGATTGCTAACAAGGGAAAGGGAACGAGGCGAAAATCCGACTCTCCTTTCTAAAACAAACCTCAAATTCCCGTTGAGAGTGCCCTGCGCCCAGAAGATGCGCGCCGGGCACTGTCTCCCGGGAAGTTGGCACTTGTGGAGCAATGAGAGCGCTTGGGTGCAGCCTGGCCGCGCCGCGCCCGCGCCCTCTTCTCCGCTGCGCCGGCTCCGCTCCGCTCGCTCGCTCCGCGCTGCGCTCGCCCCGCCCCACGCGCTCGCCCCGCCTACGGGGCGTGGCCTGCCGCCCGCCGGCGCGCTCCGTGGGGGGAGGGAGGAGCGGGGGCGGAGGGGCGGGGCCGGACCCCAGCCGCCAATCGCGGCCCGCAGCCAGAAGAGAAAGGGAGGGCGGGGGAGGAGCCCTGCCGGCGCCCGCCGGCGCTTCGCGGAGAGCGCTGGCGGTGGAGCTCCGGAGCCCGGGCCGCGCGCGGGGGCTGCCTTCGCAGATTCGGGGAAGTCCGCCTGATTCTCCACGCATTCCTGAGGCCTTGGTCACCCGCTACTCCCCCCTCCCGGTAGCGGCATAGTTTTCCCAGTGCTCGTGCATCAGTCATTCACAAAGACTGACGCACAGGACGTGAGCCCTGTGGACGCAGGGGCGGGCGCGAGCGGGGGTCCGCGACCTGGGGTCCTTCGCGCCTCCCTGGATACGGGGCTGCAGCCGACAGTACTTCCAGGGGGTGCCCAGGGCTTCACAGCCCGCCCTTGGAAGAGTTACGGAAGGAAAGGAGCAGCGCCCTGGGGAGAAATCTGGCTTCTCGGTGCTCAGGACTAAACCTAAGGCAGCCTGCCCTACCCGAGACCCCGAGAAACAGGCCCACGTGCTCCTGCGTTGGCGAAGGAGGCCGGAGCGGGAGAGGGGAGGAAGCAAGAACTAGTTTCTTTTTAATTATTTTTGCTCTGTCACCATTGGTTAAAGCTTTGTCTTTCCTAGACTATTAAATAAAACACTGCTCTCTTGCCACCCTTACGACCAAAAAGAATGATGATGTTGCTCTGGTTTGAATTTCTGTAGTGTATCATTGGCAGACCGTGACGGAATCAGAGTGTGCGGCATACCTCCTGTTATGTTTGGAAAGACAATATGAACTCCACTAATGCCTGATCTGCTGCTCGTGCATTGGTGCTTATAAACACAGTTGATGCTAACTACCAGATCATAGAATTGCATACACAACTGTAGCCAGCTGTTGAAATTACCTTTGATTGACTAAAAGAGTTAGCATAAATCTTTCAGAACAATCTCAGATAAAGCTCCTTTTAATACAATTTCCTAATTTCTAAGCATATGTGGAACTCCCACAACTTGTTATAACCGTAACTTCTGATTCTGGTACATTTTAACAAACTGCTCACCTTCATCTAAGCCATTTTGGGGGGTTTTTTGTTTGTTTTTTTTTTGTTGTTGTTGTTGTTTAGAACATTAGTAACTTGAAGATTTCCTGTAGCAAATCAGAGAAGGAGCCAGGACTACAAATAAATCTCTTAACTCCTGATCCAAGTTCCAGATTATACCCTTTCTTCACTGACCAGAGGAAAATATTTGTATGTGATCATCCAATTTTTGAAAGAACAAAGACTGCTGCAATCCAGCTGTGTTTCCAGAAGGTATGAGAAAACAATGCTGGCCTCCAGATGACAAGAACAGATACTTTTGAGCCTGGGAAAAACTCAGGAAAACAGCTAATGAATGGATTGTACATTCACGCACCCAAACAGGCAGCAAAGAAAGGGATCTTGAACCAAGTCCCGCCTTACTATGATGACATCAGTATGACTAAACAAATCAAGAATTGCTTTTGAGAATTTTGTTGCTGTTGCCTTAAAAAAAAAATGAGTATTGTTCTAAGTGTGAGCAATTTCTCCATTTGCAAATACACTTTCCTCAGGGCAGCTCTTTGCTTCCCCTGCCTGCTCCTCTATGTTTCTCTCAAGCTAGCCTGAACACTCAAAGCACTAAAAAGCCCACCATGATTCAAAAGTAAACATGCTCCATTCTAGCAATGAAGGAATTTGCTTCTTCTAATTCTTCAACAGTGACGAATCAACTAGCCAATGGGCTGTGTTTCTAATCCAGTCCTGAAGCACAGAATCCCAAAATGTCTCAATGTCCAAATCAGGGAATGGGTTAGTAGAGTAGGAGTCACCACCGACCTCTCAGAAGGTTACTTCTGAACGTTGTCAGAAGTTATGTATTTGACTTTGAATCTGGTTGAAACTTTCCCTAGGATGAGGAACACTAATAAGGTCATGCTAAAATATTGTTACATATTTAGAACATGTCTAAGCCAATCGAGGCCTATGTCATCCTTGATTTATCAGTTTTGATAAATGACGCTTATTCTCTAGGGCAAGTAGATTTTTCTGCTGTTGTTATGGACTTTAAATGACATTTTTATCTTTATACCCTTAAGAAAAACCTAGCCCAGAGTCTAAGGTATAGCAGATATTTGATCAGTATGTGTTGCATGAGGAACTATCGTCTTTCTGGCTACTGTGGGCTTTTAGTTTGCCAATGATTCTTCCTAATTTGTAGGCTGAGTTTGATATGTTGTGGCTTGTAAAGATGCTTTTTCCTTCGTGGTAAAGTAGACTGTATCCCCAGCACTAAAACCCACTCAGGGTCACGTGTGCCTTAGTCCCCTACCAAAAAAGCAGAGGCAGCCACTCCTTGCCCTTCCTATACTTAAGCATGATATTTCAATAGTGCGTGTGATGATCCTTAAGAACTCGGGGAGGGGGAGGAGAACAAGTACGTCTTCACTTTTCTTATAACACAAGAGTCTGTTTCTCCTGCACTGGAGAGGAAATGGCTTTGCATTTTAAATATTCCTTGGACTTTAACTAATTCCATGCAACCAAGAGCTGACACTCCTTAAATTAGTGCTGTCAAATTAGAAAAGGTATGGAAAGTCTGCAGGAATTGGGGGACAAGAGTGTAACACTAGGCACAGATGGCATCAACAAAACAGTCCCCTTTGTACAGGAATTCCTTCAACACAATTCCTTACATCCATGCAGTATGTAAAAACCATAAACTTTGGCCTTTATTTACACTCCTCCCTCCATTTCACACCAACCTCAATAAAAAAAAAAAAAAAAAAAATGAAGAACACGCCTTATCCCAAGCAGTCATGGAAGACACAGGCTCCCACTCCAGAAGAGTGCTAGCTTTGTCTTTTGCTGAATCATGAACTTCAACAGAACAAAGACTGTGAGTCTTGAGCTAAAATCTGAGGTACACATTACCTAAGGTAAGCACAAAAACATCCAGACCACTAACGGTTGATCCACAGTATGTTTATGACTCACAGATGTTGATTTACTGGTATAAATGTAAGATTTAAAAAAAAAAAAAGCTTTCAAGCTCTCAATTAACAACCTGTCTGAGCTTCATTTGTGGTCTCATTTTTGTTTGAGAAAAATGCAACAGTCCCTGTCACACTCAGAAAGAGGCTTAGAAAGCTTAACTCTAAAGCAAGTGGTTTTTCAGTCATTAAAAAGCACATTGGAGAAGGAAAATGCCTGGAGCTTCAATATCTATGATTGTCCAACAGCAATGAAAAGGAAAAATCCAATATAGGAAGGAAAACTAAAATAGTATTCTTAATTACAATTAAATTGCAAAGGGCCTTAGGGTCAGTTCAAGAGCCAGTGCCCCAGAATCTGAAGGTGGTGGCTTACTGGTGGTTGATTGTGTGAGCTCACCAGTGTCACTTAACCTTTCTGTGTCACAGCCTCATCTCTGCTTCAGGGAGTAAAGTCACCCAGTCTATCCCTAGCATGTAATACAGATTCATTAGCTATTGTTGTGAAGGTACAATAAACAATGAGTGATTAGACAGCTGCAGTTAGAAGGGGGAAAGGGAGGAGGAAGGAGAAGATTTGGTGGCCTATTTCCCTGGAAAACTTTAATAAATCAGAGATCTTACTGAGTGGTGCAGGCTATGGGATAAAACACAGATTTTGAATCTAGCTGCACCAACTAATCTGCTGAATTAACATGGGTGAGTCACTTAATCCTAAAACTCAGTTCCTCCATTTGTGAAACAGAAAAACCAATAGCACCTGCCTTTTAAGGCAATTTGTAGGATTAAATGAGGTGATACAAGCAAAGCACTTAGCAAAAGTCAAAAAAGTGTTCAATTAATATCAAATCATTGTTCCTGTCTTTAAGATCAAGGGCAACATAGAAAATGTATGAAATCACATTAGCTCTTTCTCTCTGGCCATCTATTTGCTGAGTAGCTTGGTACAACTCTCCAGAGAAAGATCAGAATAGCTATTATCTTTAATGTAAAAATCAGTACAAGCCTGTCCCTCTATTCTTGAATTGGGAACTGCCCGACCTTGGCTTCGCTTGTAAACTTCCAGTACTACCTAGGTGGAAAAGAAAACATATTTGTATTTGTGTTGCTAGTTCTAGAACTGCTGTGCTTTGAACTCTCAGAGGAGATCACATTGTGGTGCCTCTGTGGCTACCAAATTTTAGGTCTTCACTGATGACGCAGCTGAACTAGACAGAAGCACCTTCATGATATCCAAGAGCAGTCCTCCGATTTACCAGAGGGAAAAGAAGAGCTTGGGGCAGAATGTGTCATCCTGCGGAGTACTCCACAATCACAAGGCCATGTCGGTACAGCACATCGCTGCCCTCTCCGCAGCACCCCCTGGTATTTAGAAGATCACTCTGGCAAGAGAAGTCAGGCTCCCTCAGCTTGGTCTTTTACATCCTTGAGACACAAAGCAAGATTGCTTGTGCAAGGGCACAGATCGATGATTGGCTAAATTGTTCAAAGTCCAACAATATTCTGTGCATTGGATGTGCTGTTGTAGGGCAAGTACATTTCAGGATAACCACGCTATTATTCCCTGTGGGAGACAGCTTGGCATGGGCTATAAGGAGAAAAAGGGTCTGGGTTGGCTCTATTGCTGTCTGCAATTTCTTTAGACTATAATTATGAACCATTCAACTGCATCTGCAGCCCCAACAATGTAGGATGGATTGGCCCAATCCACAGACCAAGCGACATTTTAAAATCTATCAGTTTAGACATCACGTATTCTTCTTGCAGCAAATCAGACTGTGCTCAGACAGACAGAGATGAGGAGCTGCCAATCAAGGCTACAGTACTCGGAGGCCTCCTCCACACCTTGGGTCTGTTTGCATCTCCAAAGTATGTTTCCGATGATTGCTGCTCTTTTCTGGGTCTGAATAAACGCAGAACACAGGCTACCCCCACGAAGCTGTGCAGATCGTATAACTTGCATTCCAATTTATGTTGCCCTGAGTCAGCCTCATGAGGAGGTGGAAAGATGGTGGCATTAACAACAGCAGAAGTGGAGAACCAGGCTGCTAGCAAGGGTTCCACACCCTGTTGGAACTGGATTCCCAGCCCCCCTCCCCCAAGCCTGCAGGTGGCTTCATCCTGGGGGAAAAGCTACAGCCCCCTTCTGATCTGACCCTGCTTTTCTCTTAGGTTACAAAGACAACACCAAACTTCAAAACAGATGTTCTTTGCAGTTGTGGTTTGAATCGCACATTAAGAAAATTTCATTGTGGAACCTTCCTCCCTTCCCACCCTCCCCCTCGCTTTCATTTTAAAAGGCCAAGTCGGTTGCCCCAGAGGACTTACACACACCACCCTAGAGATCAAGGAGCAGAGACAGGTGGTGAATTTCTCCATGCTGGTCTTGGTGCTGGGAGTTAAGCAAAAGCAACAGCACTAGAAGAAGAAATAGCCCGACAGCAAAGGGGAAGGCAACAAAGAAGCAGCAGTGGAATGGGCTCCTGCGGGAACAAGGGACAGACCCACCATGGGTGCTGATGGGGCAGAGGAAGAGGAGCCAGAGATTCCACAGTGCTGTTTCTCTAGAACTTCTTCAGAGTGAAATTAATAAAAGTTTCTGCACATTAAATGAAATCTCCAGCAGAGTAAAAAGGAAAAAACACAAATTGGGAAAAAATTTTAGCTGACTGTCCTTCAGACAAAAGGGCTTCTATCTAGAACATATGAAGAATTTTTAAAAATCAGGTCTCCAAAATTCAATCAAAAAGTGGGCATCTGAGGTGAATAAATACTTCTCAGATAAAAAAATATAAATGGCAAATAAATATATGAAAAAATGTTCAACACCAGTGGTCATTTGAGAAATGCAAATTGAAACAACACTGAGATTCCATCCCACTCCAGAAAGAATGGTTGCCACCAAGAAGCCAACCAACAGCAAATGTCAGAGAGGCTGTAGGGAAAGAGGAGCCCTTCTCCACTGTTGGGGGAAGATGAGACCAGCACAACCATTGTGGAAATCAGCATGGAGGGTCCTCAAAAACCTAGGGTTGGAGGTCCCATTCAACCCTACTGTTCCCCTCCTGAGTATTTTTCCAGAATTGAAATCATTATCCCATAGTGACATATGTGCACCTGTTGGTTATAGTAGCACCATTTGTCATAGCTAAGTTTTAGAAACAACCCAAATTCCCATCAACTGAGGAATGGGTAAGAAAGATGTGTATTTTTACACAACAGAGTATTATGCAGGTTTAAAAAATATAAACTTGAGGCTTTTATAGGTAAGTGGATGACACTAGAGACCACACTCACAAGTGAAATAACTCAGACCCGTGTGTGTAAACATCATATTGTCTCCCTAGTGTAAGAACCTGAAGAGTAACTAAAATCTAGGAGCCGGGGAGATGGCTCAGTGGAATAAGCACTTGCCTGGCAAGTGCAGGGGCCTGAGTGCAATCCCCGGTTCTGCCCCCCCCAAAAAAAAAATAAAGAAAGAAAAAGAGTAACTAAAATCTGAAAGGTGCAAGAGCTACTGTGAAAGGGAAAGTATCTGTTCAAAGGGAAGGAACAACTGGGATGAAGAAAAAGATGAAAGAAAGAAGGGGAAAATATCTGTCTGTCTGTCTATCTATCTATCTATCCATCTATAGGATAGCTTGGATAATTATCTTGCTCTTCTCCCTGGTCTATTGAAGGAGTAATTTATGCTAAAAATTTTTTCCTTTTTATTTTCTTATAAATTTTTAACCAATTTTGCGTGTTTATATCTGGTAATCTAAACAACTAATGTGAAGACAACATTATACAAGATAATAACCACTGCTGAAGTCCTATTATTTTGTTTCGTGAAATTCTATGTTGCTTCTAATGTTTGTTTGCTTTCATTGCTAATTTTTATTCTCTTAAAAAGAAAGATGAAATTAAGACCTGTGACGTGTCCAGCATCTCCACAAAGCTCGCTTCCTTGTCCTAGGCGAGCGACAGACTTGGACCTACCAACAAAACAGCAAACTGAAAAGCCCAGCTCAATAGGAGGACCTTATGCTGAAAGGGGCGCAAGGGGTCCAGGATAGAAACTAGATGGCTGGACCCCAAGAGGTCACAAAAGGCGCAAGGACAGGCTGAAAGTTTAAACACACAGTGGGTTTTTTTCCCCATATGCAGACATCTGCATAGCAGAGTATCCCCCCCTCGCAAATTTCCATCCTGTTCCCCCAGGTTGCCCTTTTCATGCTCGGCAGCCTTCCTGCGCATGCCCAGCGTAGGAGGCAGCATTCGCTAGCCTGCCTCATAATCTCCTTTAGGGCAGCACCTGAGGCTCAGTGGTTATGATATCCTGCGCCACTGAGCTGCAGACAGTAAGGGCTCAGTAACGTTTATTAATTAATGAGCAGCTAATTTGCTACGGTGGATCTTTACAGGAAAATCAGACTTATTATCAATTGCGCTTTGTTTTGTTTAAAGTGAAACTCTAATTTGACCAAAGTTTAAAGAACTAAGTGTGTGTGTATGTTGGGGTGGAAAGGAAGAGGGGTTTAATCTAGAACACTATCATTGAACATTACATCCCCAGCTCTTCTTTTAGCTTTTATTTTGAGACATGAAATTGCTCTTTTTTTTTTTTTTTTTTCAGTACTGGGGATTGAACTCAGGACCTTGAGCTTCCCAGGCAGGCGTTTATACTGTTGAGCTCTCCTTGGCCTCCCACTCATTTTTTTAAGCTGGTCTCAAACTTGCAGTCCTCCTGCTTCAGCTTCCCACAATGCTGGAATTCTAGGTGTGCATCACCCCCTCCCCCAGATAAAAACTTTCTATTTTTTAACCAAAAACATTTTTATAATGTCTTACTTTCCCTTTTCTGTTTATCACTGAGAGAATGTTGCTAATGTCATAATATTAATTTGATTTTTTTTCATCTGAGTAGAGAAATATGTAGTTGATTGTGAGGGGGGGGAAATGGCACTTGGTTGATCACATAGCAAGCCAGCTGTTGTATTATCAGGCTGGACATTTTGTACAGCATGTTGCTCGAGGCAGGCTTCAGGACTTTCTAAACTGAATTGAATTGAATTGAATTGAACTGAACTGCATTGCATTGCACTGCACTGCACTGCACTGAATTGAATTGAAATGAAATGAATCGTTCATTTCACTGATTCTCATAAAGGTAAGATGCACAAATGCTATATACATTATATGTAAGATAAGAGAAATATATGCAAAAACCCCTCAGTTTATCCATCTCTCCAAGAAAGAATAAGATGTTCCATGCTTTAGGGGCAACCCGTTGGCTGTAACATATCCCCTCCACCTTCTCAGATTGACCATAATCAGGCAGGTCCCAGAACCACTGTATCTTGAAATATATGCTTTTGCTCTACAGAGATCTCCCACTGGGAGAAAGGGGATAGGTTGGTAGTAAACATGAATGATGAGAGAGTTAGGCTGAAGGAGGAATAAGACAAGGAAGGACAGGGACAATCAGCTGAGTTGGGGCCACACACACACACACACACACACACACCACCTCAGTGGGCAGCAGAGGCATATAAAAAGGCCAACCCTCTAGCTAGGACAGAATGGTACCCCAACACTCAATTTTTTGTATGTTCTAGTGGAAATCATGGTGTTGTAATGTGAAACTCGGCTGATCTTCAACTTTGGAGACCAAGGAGTAATGGGCTATTAGGATTTCTCTCCCAGGGTTCTGGGTTGGGTGGATATCATGAGCATATATGATTTTATATTACTTTTCCAAGACCTGGGTTCATATAAGAAAAAATTACATGTGGAACAATGAATCATCTCACCAGTAAATGCAGCCTTCTCTGAGCACATCTTTGTAGTTACTCATACACATCTTTCTTACCTTACCTCAGCACCTTTCGTCAAGCTGCATTATGGGGGCCTAATAAATTTATATGAATCCTACCTTCATTGATTTTTTTTAATTTTTATTTGTTCATTTTTGGTACTGGGGATCAAACTCAGGATCTTGAGTTTGCCAGGCAGGCATTTGTGTCGCTGAGCTACATCCCCAGGTCC
>NDGM011113382.1:0-11315 GCA_002564305.1 Octomys mimax
TTTCTCTGAATAGATTTTAGCCTTTCTGGACCTTTTAACTATGTTGTATGACTGGATACATCACTCATAAATTAGAAAACAATTGCTGTAGTAATATATGATAAAACTTTTTCCTTCTAAATAGATAAGATCAACTGTAAAATTTCTTTTGGAAATGGAAACTCTAAAGCTATGTAGCACTTTTGCTCAGCTGCTCATTTAGGTGATATAAATGCATTTTAGAATATTTCCTAACTGTTACAAATAATTATGTGCTACTCTTTTGTCTTTGTTAGATATCTGTTGATCTTTTCTTGGAAAACGAATTATTGTTATATACATTTAAATGAGAAATCTTAATAAAAATCTTTCCAAAGCAAATAAATAAATAAAGTAAACTTAGAATTTTGAGTTTAAATTCAAACAACTCATTATTTATCTTTCTCCCAAATATTCCTTGGAGTAATGACCAATTTTCAAGAAAAAATATGTAGGATATATTTCTTTCAATCTAGTCTTATGAATGACATTGTAGTATTTTCTAATGTAATCAGCCTTGCTTTCTGGAGCTAATCCAACTTGATCATGATGTATCATAATTTTAGACATTGTACACGAGTAGTTTGCTCATATCTTTTAGGATAATTGCATGTACATTTATGTAGTAGAATAGCTTCAGTTTACTCCCTGAGGGTACCAGGCCACTTTCTCCTCTAGGAGCTAACTACTGATAGGAGGGGTACGAGGAAGTGGGGCCTGGGACAGTTTCTAAATTCTTCAGCAGTATCTCAGCAAACTAGCTTCCCATCTGCCGCCCAACACTATGTGTGTGTTCAGAAAAAAGGAGTTTAAATATCTCCTGGACTTTGGAAAGCTGCACCAGGAAACAGTTGATTGAGTCTTTGTTCTATAATGCTGGGTGTTTTCAACCAAGAAGTTGAGATTTGGCGTTCTGGTTGGGCCGAAAACCTAGCCCCTTCCCCTCTTCCTCTTGCCTCTGTTGGGTCAGAGGAATATCCCAGTCAGCACCGTGGGTAGGGGAGGCTCAGAGCAGAATAGTATTGACGAAAGGACTTTATGTTTTAAAATATTTTGATCTTAAATGGACTTGGTTTTCTTAGAAATCCAGACTGTGTTGTGAGACCTAACTCTTTTGCTCGCCTTTATTTTCTGACGCTGCCCTTAAAAGTCTGGCGATCCTGGAGACTGCTGAGCAAGTAACCGGGCTGCAGGCAGCTGAAGCCTTTTCTGTACCGACGACCGGCCGCGTGGCGCTGGATGCTGCCGATGCGCGTCACCTGTCCGCAGAGGCTGCGCGGGCGCTCCAGAGCGGGCTACTTGCTCCCCGGGGTGCGGCGTTACCCCGGGTCAGCACCTGCCCTCTCCCGCCCGGACCCTCGGTAGGCTGTGCGGTTGTGTGGACGGCGTGAGAATCTACTCAGCGTCACGTCTCTACTGCCTGGTTATCAGAAAGTTTAAAGACACACATGCCGGGCTGAGCAGTAAACGCAGCCCTTCCCCCACCTGCCCCCAGCCCGCCAGGACACAAGCGGGGAAGAGAGCCAGCGCACAGCGCGGAGGTCTTTCTGCCCAATCACAAACGCAAGGGGAGAATTCTATAAATAGAATCCCCACAGAGATCCAGCTTTTGCTAAAATACTTCCAGAAGAGGGAATATACTTAGCTCTTGCCATTTAAGGGTAATACACATTTTTAGAAAGTGCTTTTTTAAAAAAATTAAATCAAAATCTGCCTCCTGGATTCTACCTGCCCTTTGGACTTTTGCAGATTTCCATTTCTATAATTCTCCAGGTTTTTTTAAAAGATACAAAATCAAAATGATTGACGTGTTGGTCTAGACGGTTGTCTTGCATCACCCTCAGCTGGGATGCTGGCTTTCGTCCCCCCAGTGAACACACGGGGTTTGCCTTTGAATAGGGTTATATTTGGAAGAGTCACGCATGGAAAAGGGCAGGCGCACCGATACAACTGCTACTGCGCACAGGGAGGGGAAATGACCTTGAATTTCAGCATTCTAGTCCACGTGAGAGGCCTCATTATTAGTCAGGTGCTTCACGATGCATAGGAGAATATAAGGAGCTATTAGCAGTCATGACGGCTGACTTCTGAAAGGGCTCAGCGACGGCTCTCCACTCCTTTGCTCTGCTCCCACATTGCTGTTGCCTGGCTGTCCCTGGAAAGACCAATTCTGCCCTGGTCAAACCATGGCCTTCTCTGCTCCGCCAGCTACTTCTGCCAACTCTCCTATCGCCATCACTTTCACAGGGCTTAAGCTGTGAGGTTCACTGACCCTGCTGCACCCCCAGCCTGCCAGCTGCACGGTGCCAGGCACTGCGCCTCTGTAGCCTTTCTCACATCTGGACTCCTGAGGAGGCACACACCTCCATGGGATTCAGCTTCTGCTCCCTTCCTCTCTTTAGCTTCTGTGCCAAGACAGCCATCTAACATTCCTTAAATTCCACTGTCATCAGCCTGCCACCTACTGTAAAACCCATGATGGATGGATGTTCTACTCATGAGACTAAGTTTCTTCCTCTACCTCCACCTCAAGTCCTCCTTAAGCCTCCTAAGACCCAGCTCTCAGATTCTTCAGCTTTAATTTACCCACCACACTTTCCCATCAACCGTGAAGAACCCCAAGCCCACACCGGCCAGCAGCCTCTCTCTCTCCCCCAAACTCTCTGTGCCCAGCCCACCACGGCTAGTCTGCACTGGCATATGGCTCCATCTGCTCTCTTCTCTGTGCCAGCTGTGAGCCCACCTGGGCTCTATTTCCTCCATAAAGTTTTCCTGATTATCCTAGGCCCTATTCGTCCATCTCTTTCTCTCTTTTAGCATTTTTGTTGTAAATTATAGGAGAAATGAAAGTGAATAAAACTTATGTGTACCATTTAACAACTGTTTATAAAAGAAATCTAAGTCAGATAGGAAAAAAATATTACTGGAACCCAGGTAGCCCACCCCTTCCCTGCATATATCCTTTCCCAACAAGGTTTAATAAGCACTAATAATCTGCACCTCGCAATTTAGCACTTAGAACTCTTAAGTACCATCGTGTCACAGCTTCGGCCGAAGTGTGTTGGTTGCATTCCTCCTACTCCGTGGCTGGCTTCTGGAGAGCAGGGCCATATATATTATTCTTTGGAATATCCCACAGTGACTCAAGCAGGGCTAAGCAAAGACTGTGCATTCAATAGATGCTTGATCATAAATTATAGACTAGAAAAAAGCAATGCCAGATGCAAATAATACCCAAGTCTCCCTCCAAGAGCTACATTGTTACATCTTTCAAATATTGCCTGCTAGGAAATGCCACTTAGATTCTTTTCCACACACTGTGCTTCTTGCTTTCAGTTTTCTTTTCCTTTACATGGCATTCAGTTTTTCTCTTTTTGGGGGAAATTTCTCATGGAATTTCCAGTTTTGCAAAGCTAAATATACAGAAATCCTTTGTTAGTGAATAGAAGTCTGTACCAACATGATAGAAGCACCGAGATTGCTTCCCTTGGGCCAGTAAAATTGTTATAATCACAAACAGCCTTTTTCCCCGCACAACAGGATCTTCTAATTTAAAAACTTAGCATTGTGTCCAGGGTCTTGGAGATGAGACGCCTCAGCAAATGCTCCTAAACATGCCTCACTTGGACGTTGCATCACACCAACTGCTGGTAAAAATTTCATGGCAGCAAAGCAAAGAAAAAGCTAGACCCTAAATAACAGTGCAAAGAAATAGTGAGCAGAGGAAACACACATTAAAAAACAGTCTTTTAATCTTGCAGCATAAAACATTTCTGAGGAAATAATGGAGTGAAATTAGAATAAAGTGCATAGGCCGTGCCGGTGATGACACCAACAGCATGGATGTGACAAGAAAGTACCAACCCAGCATTTTGTCAGACTTTCGGGTTACTGAGCCACTGGGGTGGACAAGTGCTCTTTAGGCAGCACAAGCCGAGGCTCGGCAGTGGCGGCGGTGGCGGGGGACGTCTCTACATGGCTTTTATTACTGGGCCACAATGCGTTGTGTCGAGGAATTAGTTCTGGCTTGGGATAATCATAATCAAACAATTAGAAAAACTGAAAGAAAATTGATATAGCTGAGATGGGTTTATTCACAATAGTTTAGTTCACGCATAGACCAGTGAGATAGCCTCACTAGGCAGGATGACAAGCTGTCGGGACAGCACAGTCTCACTGCTCAACCAGCTCGGTGGCTCGCCCGACCACGCTCTCCGTGTGAGAGGAGGGGCAGATCTACCTGGAGGACTCACACTCGCCCCTTCAGTTAACCAATACCGTAAGGGTGCTACCTCGAGCCTGCCCTGCTCCGGTCAGCTGGGATAGGTCAGTACCCAAGGCAGTCCGCGCTTGGAGATTACACTGAAGAGGTGTTGACAGCCGCCCACGCTGCATGGCATGCCACTTTCATGAAGTTTAGGGTGAACCCATACAAAGGCTGAAAGGAGATGACCTCAAGACAATGGTTCATTCCAGAAAAAGACAGGACAGTAGGACAAGCAAGCAACTGTCTTATCGTTATACTGCATTTCCAGGGCTGGATAATGGACTAACAAGTGCTTCTATTACTTAGCTTCATAAATTAGATACAAATTAAGTCATTTCTTTGGTATACATGAAATGTATTACATTGTCAGTTTTTATAATAAATGAAAGGCAAATTTAGCAATAAAAAGAGCAAGCAGGCAGGGAGTGAGGCAGGGGAGATATTTAACTTGTGCAACTTAAAATGGCCGAGAAAGCTCCGTGTCCCTCGGCAGGCTTGCTCTGTGCAAGTGTGGCTGTCTTGCTGTTGTAACTTCTGCGCCTATCGGATTCAGGAATGCAGGAGTAGTGCAGCCAATGCACACACCCGGCACGGGCTTTCTAAAGACAGGCTCTGCTTCAGCAGCTCCAGATGCTGTCACGAAGTGCCTGTGGGATTATGCATCAGAAGTCAGCTCCCTCGTAATTTTGGGAGCCAGAATCTGAGATCAGGATTCCAGCGTTGTCAGCTTCTGGTGGCAGCTTCTTATTCTGGTTTGCAGGTAACCACCTTCTTGGTGTGTCCTCCCATGGTGTAGAGAAAGAGGGAAAGACAGAGGGAACAAGGGGAAAGGGAGGGAGGGAGTGATAGAGAAGGAGGAGGGGGCTCTCGGGCGTCTCTCAGAAGGGCAGTAATCGGTCGGGGGTTCCACAGTCTTGCCCTCATCTAAACTTAGTTCCATCCCAAGGCCTCTCCCTTAGAAAGTATCCAACCTAGTAGGCTTACACGTGAGCCTTTGGGAAGACGCTCAGTTCATAAGCAAGGCTCTGCTGGCAGTTCATTGAGACGATTTGTCTGCAGGAAGGGAAGAGTCCCTGACTGGGAGGGCCCGCAACTCGACCTCCACTGTCTCCTGAGGAGCTGTGGCGCACAACGGGCCTTCCCACAGGTAGGAATCGGGGAGGCAGAGGCACAAGGGGCTGGCTTGGGCTGTTGATGAATCCCTGGGGGGCAGAGTCTTGGGGTGAAAGGGGCTCAGAGACCAACTCAGCTGGAGGCCATCAGCAGCAGGCTGTCTGGGCTGGGGGTGGCACCCTCCAGAGGGACTGGGGAAAGAATCTCCCTGGTTCCTCCAGGTTTCAAGGATCAGAACAACTCAGCTCCGCAACCTGAAGACGTCTTAAATGTTTTTTCTCGTCTATAAAGAAAACTTGGGGTAAGGTTAGTATAGAATATGTTTAGCTAACCATAAACACCTCAATAAACTCATAATGATGTCTGATGCATAAATTCCACCGTTATTACTACGTTAGTATACCCTTTCTGAATAAGATTGCGTCTCTACAAGTAATCAGAGGCATCAGATGTTACAGAGTTCGTGCAGACGATGGAAAATTGATGACAGATGTTTGCAGCAGCTACTGGTGATCGCGGGTTGGGAATACTGTCTGCTGGGTCCTGACTCAGGCACATGCGCGAGGTGACTATGGCTTCCACCTCACATTTCCATGCCTGTAGACACTGCAGACAGAGCAGTAGGGCGGGGAGGACCTCCTGGTACTTCCCCCAGCCTCTGCACTTCCGGCCACAAGTAGCTGGGTGTAAAAGAACTTTGCTTCTGGGGTAGAAATAGGGAAACAAAATAAAAATGATTTTTGTCTGTAGGGCTGCTGCTATGGTTTGTGTGTAGGTGTCCTCCCAAAGACTCACGCGGTCATGGGGCAGCTTCTGGAGTTTGTGATTGATTATTACGGATGTGGATGCGCATCTGCCCTGGGGCAGGTCGTCTGTGTTACAACGTAAGGAGGAGAGAGGCTAGTAAGCTGCCTGAGCTGCGGCACTCCCTTTCTCTCTTGCTCTTTGCCACTGCCATGAACGGTTGCTCTCTGCCATGTGCCACTCTGCCTCGGTGCCAGCTGAGTATGGACTGAAACTTCCACTAACTGGAGCTAAATAAACCTTTCCTTCCCTAATTTTGAGTGTCATGTATTTTTCCCAGCAACAAGAGAAGAGTACACAGCTATACATAGAAGTCTGCAGAAACTAAATCAGAGAAAAAGGGCCACTGCGCATTTGTGGGGGACCTGTGGCTGCCTCTGCAGGGACACAAGGACCCGGCTCTGCACACAGAGGTCATCAGAGACACAGGTGCGAGCGTTGTTAAGATCCTGTGAAGCGGAGGGCCTCGGGAGCCAGCCATGCACTCTGGGGGTAACGGTCCCAGCCGGCCTGAGTCAGGAGCGCAGCCAGCAGTGCCTTCCCATGCAGCAGACTGTGGCTCCTGGAGTGACTGCTGATGCAGTGAAGAAGGCACGAGAAGACCTTGGCCAATCCCAAGCGAGCTCTCGAGCAAAGCAACCCTTGGAAATGTTTCAAAGTGAAAAACATAATATTCAAAATAAAAGTTTCACTGGATATGTTTAAGAGCCGAGTAGACACTATACAAAAAAGGTTAGTGAACATGAATATAGGTCAGGATAAATTATCTGAATTGAAGACAAGATATAAAAATGTTTCTGAAAAATGAACAAGAGTATAAGGAACTATGGAATAATATAAAATGGCATGGATTTTCAGAAAGGGAAGAGAGAGACCAAAAAAAGTTTTTAGGAAATAGAGTTCTCATTTTTAAACATATTAAGCTAATGCCTATTTGTTCTGGTTGGTTGGAATACAGATGTTTGTTAGAATATATTTTTATTGATTTTCTAATGTGTGAATATTCAAAATATTTTAAGACAAAGGGCTTTGGAATCAAACTGGGTTAGAATCTCTGTCTCTAGTTATCAGAATGTGTCCTAGGCAAGGTGCTTTTCATGGGTTCTGGCCCTAGCATACATTGCTGAAATCATTACGGTGGTCATCCAATATGGCTGAAGCCCTTAAAACAAAAGCCCATCTGCCCAAGACCACCTTCCCCTTCTTCTCCAGCTCAGCCCAGGGTGCAATTTCCTTTCACCCTTCCCGCCGTCTCAGGAAGCCCCCGATCAGCTCCTCTGGTTTATCTAAACATCTCCCCAAAGTCCACCCTGGCCAAAGGCCACAAAAGCTTGAACGTCCCTTTGTTCAAACCCAGAGAATTTCTTATCTTCTCCAAACTCTCTCCGTGTCCTCAAAGAAAATAAAGCCCCTTCCCCTTTTTCCTTCTGCCTCTTTCTCTGCTGCAGTGATTACCCGAAAAAACCTATCAGCTTTAGCTCGCTATGCTGTATCTCATTTATGAACTGTATATAACATACTTCATAGGACATCTTATGAAATAATAAATGTTAAGCTGCTAGTACAGCCCTTGGATCCTTGTAAGAGCTCAATAAATGTAAAATTTCTGTGTCTTCTCCTTCTTTTTTGTTATCTGTGAAGTTTTCAACCAGAGGTCATGCATGTGCCTAAAGAGGAGAACTGGTACTTCCAGAAATGCAGCTCAAGGAAAGTTGCTCCGGGCAGGCGGCCCCATCTACATGGGTGCACCAAGGGAAGAAGGCAGCAGGGGGTGGGAAGCTGGTGGGGAAGCCGTGTCGGACATGCTCTGTGGGTTTGTTCTCCTGCCATACTCCTCTGTTCTCAGTGCAGTGCATGACCGTAAGAGCTGCCCTATGCCCTGCAGCCTGTTCCTCTAGGACCTGGCTTCATTCAGGAGAGAAAACAGAGCTGTTTAGGTAGTGTCTGAATGGTGTCACAGGGCCCCGCTCTTTCTCAGCCGAATTTGTCATTTGCTCTGCCTTTCTGCACGAAGCATATGTGATAATGGCATGTCATTTGGCTTGTCCATAAGTTGGGTCTCCTCCTGATGGCCAGTGATTCTTTCTTTATGTGTGAAGTTGAGCTGTCTTTCTCTAGCTGGGATGTGTCCACATGGGAAACTGTTGCTGGTTTTCTTCTTGTATGCACAGCCTTAGAAATCTCTAGGGCTTGGATGTGCAGCATCCTCAGGGGGTCAGGTGCTAAAAGCTTGGCCCCAGAGCGGCGCTGTTCAGAGCAGGAGCCTTGTGAAGGTGGCTGGGTTGCCAGTGCCCCGACTTCAAACCCTAACCCTAATCCACTCATGGGCTTGCACTACTGAGAGTGTTGGAAGGGAAGGGTGTGGGTTGGCGTAGAGGCGCAGTCCTCAGAGGCGCGTCCTCGAGGACAGTGTCTTGTCTGGCCGTGTTCCTCTCCAGCTTTTGGTAATATTTTTTCTATTAAAACTTGTTACATGTGTGAGTCTTCGATTATTTCTAGGTTCACTTTTGTGTCATTCATGGTAAGGAGGGCCGTGCATCTGTTAGTGAAAAGGTTCATCGTGGCAAGATGAAGTTGGAGTTCAAATGCTCTTAGCTCACTGGTGTCAAAAGCCGAGTGAATCCAATCGCTAATGTAGGACTTTGGGGGGTCTCTAAACACCTAGTGTCTCCTGGGAGGGGAGGGCATGAAGCAGGTGAGTCATCAGGGCTTCAGGCGTAGCATGAGGGTGGGGGCCGCATCTTAAAGCTCTGGGCTCCCTCTTTTCCTTTCTTAGCATCCTTAGCGCCCAGAACTCCCTGCAGCTGCAGCCAAATGTGACAAAAGGCAGTGTGTGCTCAGTCCGCGTTGCAGCATATGTGCTTGGTGGCAGAATTCCTGCTTCCGTTTTGACTCAATATAAATCTATTGGCATAAGTTGATACTTTTATTAAAAATATTTTACATTAATGAACAGAAACGACTGCCAACTGGATCTTTCATTAACTAGTTTTGTGTCTGTGATAGGTGAGAGGTTTGTCCCTGCCTCCAATTTACAGGTTGAAAGCCTAATCTCCAAAGTGAGGGCATCAGGAAGGGGGCCTGGGCAAAGTGACTAAGCCAGGAGAGCGGAGCCCTCAAGGGGAACTAGTGCTCTTATAAAAGAGGGAGCGGCCTTGTTCCTTCTGCCACGAAGACGCATCGTGAAGCAGGCATGCACTAGACGTGACCTGCTGGCTCCTTGATCTGCGACTCCCCACCCTCCAAAACCATGAGAAATAAATGTTTGCTGTTGAAGCCGCACAGTCCATAGCATTTTAGCTAGGGCATTCTAAGTACCCTAAGACAGTGTTTTGGGTTCAACAGTATAAACTCTCTGGACCTCAGCACCTTAATGCACAAGCACGACCAAGCAGTCTTGGTTGGGCGAGGTGCGCTGGCCCGGCATAGAGCCCTTGCCTAGCTCGTGAGAAGCCTTGGGTTGAATCGCAGCAACACAAGAAGGAAAAACACAGTGTTTTGGTTAAGTAAATTTTCTTTCAGTTCAAAATGGTAAAGGCTTTCATTTTTCTTAAAAAGAAATCTCAATTCAATGAAGTCTAGAAAATATCAGGAAAACATTTCATCAATTATTATTGTTAGTTTAAATTCCTTTGGTGTTAATGGTTTGATTGAATAGCAGTTTGTGAATGCAGTGATTCACATGCTTAACAGAGGAGGAAGTAACACCCAAATTTTTACTGCACTAGGGACTTTTCCTACAGATTTTTGTCACTTGAAACCAAAAGGAAAAGCTTCCTTCTTTGCTATTGTCTGAAGTGAACGGAACAACTGGCTTCCAGCAGCGCTGCCCCGGCTGAGGGACACTCTCCCTCAGCACTGTGCTTGAGGACAACCTTGAGGGAAGGTCAAACTTGTTTTCAAGATTCTTGACGCATCAAAAGCTCCCGTTTCCTTGGGAAATTCCCATGACATTCAAGAAGTCTGAAGATTTAGAGCTAATGAAAACTGAAGGAAAGTTCATTAACAACTGTGTTAATATTTTGGGAGAACAAAGCTTAAAATCACAAAGGGCAGCAGCCGGCCCGGAGCGTCCACGCGGAGCCCTTCACCGTCAGCTGCGGACACAGGCGCGGCGGGCCTCGGGGGGCTGCGGCGGGCCTCGGGGGGCTGCGGCAGGGCTTTGCCTAGAAATGGAAGCCAGCTGAATTCTGGGGCGCACAGAAGGAAAGCGGGGAGGACCTGAAGAAAAGAGAAGGGCCGTGGAGGTGGCTCAGTAGAATAAGCGCTTGCCTGGCAAGCACCCTGAGTTCAATCCTCGGTTCTGCCCCCCCCCCCCAAANAAATTCCGAAAGTCGAGAAGCGGGGATCTGCCGGGACCTGTGGGGCCCTCCAGATCGGCCCGGCCCGGCCCCTGCTCCTGCCTGGGCAGCGTCTGGGGCGCGCTGGGCCGTCCTGCTCCTGCGGGCCTTCAGGAGACCCTCCGGGAAAGTGGTGCGCCCCGGCGGAGTGCCACGCCAGCGCCGAGCCAGGGCCGAGGCCGGAGCCTGGGAAGCGGATTCCGAGGTGATTCAGCAGCGCAGCGCACCGCGTCTCTTGGCTGCTGTGTTTATCTCTGTGTCGCGGGAGGCGGCACCAGAGGGTCACCCACGCTGGGCAGGCGCTGCAGCGCTGAGCTACATCACTAGCCCTTCTTACTTTTTACCTGAGACAAGGCCTTGCAAAATTGCTTAATCCGACATCAAACTTTAGATCCTCCTGCCTCAGCCTCCCGAATAGCCAGGCCTACAGTCCTGTACTTTGGACTTATCCCCTGCCCCGTGGGCCCTGCCTGGGTCAAGTACTGAAAGGCATGTACTGAAAGATCATTTCCACTGACCTGTAACGCTGATAGTCCTCTAATCATAGGCGGAGGTGCGCATATCCCTCCCTGCTCTGCTCTTTTCACAATGTGTGTGTGAGGCTGAGGATTGAACCAGAAGAAGCCTGCGTCGCATCCCCAACCCTGAAAACATTTTTTTATTGTGAGACAAGGTGTGGTAGTTGATACATTGTGTCAACTCGAGATGTTGGAAGCCTGGCTGGATCCGCTGAGAGTTCTGGGCCATGGGGGCCAGGGTGGGGAGGGGGAGGG